>JABMBR010004464.1:0-24899 GCA_018881525.1 Meteorus sp. PSUC_FEM 10030008
ATTAAAAAATTACAGTGGTTTCGTAAATTTTCCCAAGTGACACGATGTCCCCGAGTTACCATCATATGAGGGTAATTTTTAAGAGTTTCTTCTCTCCGTATATCATCTGATTGGGTGTATGACTCAACCTTGAAGCACAATAAAAGTTTTATTTATAAATTCAATCAACCATTTGACATACGATTGAAATGTGAATCGGCGCGTCCGAAGAATACCATTTAATTTAGCCCAATACAGTTCTTGACCTCTCGGAGACGTCAAAGTTTTCAATGGCATATAAACCCTTCAAAGTCTATAATCCCATTCAGAAATATCAAAATTTTCATAAAACATGCATAAAATCTAAAGTAGCGGAAGGAAATTTTTTTCGGCAGACCAGTGTTAATAATATGAAAAACTCGGTGTTGATATTGGATTCTACTGAAGATTCCGAAATCCCCATTCCCCATCCTGGTCATGACATGGAGAATCATTCGTGTTCTCCTAGCACGCTTAAGCAACAACACTGTTAGATCAGTACAAGTATCCATCAGCATGGACCGAATGAAATATCGTTATACGAAAGATCAGTTGAACCTTCTCCTTTGATAATCGTCGCCAGTTATTGATCAATCCGACTGAAATACGAAATCAAATGTCGAATCAACAGAAAAACTTTTTGTCATCCTCGGTACAATGTGCGGTTGCAAACAAAACTTCCCTCCTAGAGATCCATTTCAGCCACATCCCGTCGATAATGCTGGCGATATGCGAGAGTATCTGAGGGGTAACCTCAATTATTAGTGAAACAAAAGATTCTATATTTCAGAACTAAGTTTATAGGTTCCATTTTCAAACTTATGTATGAGCTGTTCTATGTAACCGGGTATGTAATAGATTGATGGTCTGAACTTACCAGAACAAAGCGAAACGGGCGGTCGTGATGCTATTGTATACGCCATCTAAGACAGACTTGCGTCGCAGAAACTGAGCGTCAAGGATCACGTTGAACACACTTGTTCATTTCACATGCACATGGATATGCATACCAGTCTGCTATCCACCTCGTTGGTTGATTATAGTTGATGTAGTCGTAAAGGTAGTGGTAGTGTACATGCAGAAGTGGTCTTGTAGTAGTGGTGGTATGGTGGTGTTCAGTATACCAGAAGGAGATTAATTAGAAGACTCCAGTCCTCTTTACTCGTGAATCCGAGTATGTACCTATACTGTGAGCATGTACCCACTCGTATTTCTTGCATCCTGAACTTCACCCCATAGAAAATCGTAGCAATAGATACGGAGCTCAAGATTGGAAACCGATCCCTGTCTTGGTTATATGAGAGGATGGAAATGAAGAATGACTCTATCTACTGAAAATTATGTATACAGAGTTTCGAATGTATTCTGCAGCGCATTGTATCGTGATCAGTCTGAGTATAATAAATTTCAACTCAGAATACTGTTCACGTTATACAACTAATCTACACGTCTTTATTCCAAGCTATGTATGCAACAATATTTTTTACATGTGGTATTGATCAGAATTGCACATCTGAAATGTAGAGAAGTCTGAACGATGAATTTTTACTTGAAAATGTCTGTAAAATTCCGAGCGGAAATAGCTGAAGCGAACGGTATTTGATATGAATGAATGTGCTATGTTTATCAATTTCTTTTGATGACAACTTCAATCAAATTTTGATAGTTTTGATATTTATTTAGGTTCTAAGATTCACGTTAGTACTGATGTGAAATCATTTTATTATCAATCTCAATTTCGCGTTAGCAATTTGGATTCACATTTCATCGACTTAACTCGGATCCAAACGAAATTGTTTCAACCAGCTTTGAAAGTTGTTCTTTTTCTTTTGACACGGTATCGCAGTGAATATCGAAAAGTATAAAAAACGTACCAATTAAGCTTCAATTGTGTACGGCTTGGAATTGAAAAAACGAGAGCAATTTCAACGTTGACGGAAGTTTCAATTCCATTGATGACACAATGTTGGAGTTGAAATTTCAAGGTGTCAGGATCAAACATCAAACATCTCGTACGAAATCGAAGTTGAGCAAATAGAGACAATGCACCACAATTCAGTATGAAACATGCTGGATTCACAAGAGGTCCTTTGATTTTCTTCCACAACGCAATTGATATATAATAGGATTTCAGTATTAGAGAGAAAAACTTTGAGACAAATAGTCGCAATTCTCTGGTTTCATGTGGCAAACGAATAGTACGATGAGTGTTGCATGTGCGGCAGTTTCCAAGGATTCTATTAGATCCTGAAATTTTTTGTCGCTTTATTTCATATTTTTCTCGTGAATCCAATATTTTCATGAAAAACTCACGTAGATTTCATTCTGTTGCAATCGAGTGCGAAAAAGTATTTCTTTGATATTGCTCAGCGCTTATATGGTTTCTCCAGTCTCGCAATCCTCTCTATCTCTTTACCTCATGCAGACATCTATATAGATGCAAAGAGAAGAGAGAAATGAACATGCCGGTACACTGTACAAGAGAGTTGAATGTGACAGCAAAACACCTACACTGTTTTTAGCATTCTGAAATGGAAAAATTCCTGCTGTATTTTACCGTCTTTCATTCAAGTACAGTAGAGGTATTTTTAAAGTGTTCTATACAACAGACTGTTTTTTTTTCTTTTTCATCAAATCGTCGGTCATTTCATTGGGACAGCATACATTACATATAACCTCTATCTTCGATTGAAATGTCCGTTGTTTGTTTCCACTGTATACACATCGGCTAGCAACTCAATATACCAACGACTGTATTACCGATAGCCACTCTACAACATATCTCATGAAGTATAGACCCCATGTATAGAATATTGGCAAACATACGAACCCCTAAGCTACGCATATCCACAGTATTAGGAGATGGACAGTACTTCGTGTATTTCAACAACTGAATAAATCTCCACAACTCATGATTCTTGCATTCATATTCGTTTTCATGATGTTATTGTGATTCTCATTGTTTGTTTATTCATTGGTCGATGTATAATTCATTCAGATTTGCGGTGAATATTTTAGTATAAAGTTCTACGCAAATCGTGGTGGATGTAATGAGTTCATCATGCTACGAATATTTTCTAGAGATAAACATTGGTTCATCCCTATTTGCAAGCAACATCAAACGTGATCAGTAACGTCATGAATGTCCATTTTTATAGAATTATAATACAAAGACGAATTTTTTAAGATCGATTTTTTTGTATTTTTAGTTCCAGTTTTGTCTTGTGAACATGAATTTATGTTTTTCAAACATTTGACCGCTCACATCAGAGATCTGAGTTTGGGTAAACCTAATGAGTGCAAACAGTACGGCTAGAAAAAAAGAATGTCCTGTTAATTTCCTGAAAAATTTTAATTTTGCCGGTTACTGTGTTTTGAAATTAGGCAGCCGATCTTCATACGTCATAGAATATGTGTGATTGATGACTTTCATCTGCACTTTCTGCACATCACAAGTATCTTCGAAGTTTGAGAGTACGATCTGTACGAAACATGTACTGACGAACATAAAATTTGATGTGGATCACTTATGTTCATAACACAGTATTGTGACTATCACTAAAAAAATCGGTTTCAGTCAGATTCTGTGATCTCATTGAATCCAAACATTTTCATACAAAACTAAAAGATTGTAAAAGTGTGCAGGCCAAACATTTCTGCTCATTTTGTTTTTTCATTCAGCCTAACCAATGCTTTGAGAGAGCTCTTCCAGGCTAAAATACTCTCTTGATTTCAACCATGGAGAGTGCAGATGAGAAGCAACGAGTATTTGCTTAGAGTTGAAAGAAACCTACATGAAAAGATACATCAGTGTTCATGGCAACAATTGTCGTTGTATCTACAAACTAAAGAACTGCAGCGATGATATTGCCAGTACTGAAGTCTTAAAAAATTACCCGTCCGCAAGGCGTGCCAATGTAACACATCCCAGACATTTTATATCACTCACACGAATATATTTTCGCACACTTAATCATATTATCCCTACTCCAATAACTAAAACTTCTGAGTAGTACAGTTCGGTAATAGTTTGCCGAACTGCAATAAGCGGATTGCTTTACATGAGGAAGTGGAATTTACGATATTGATTTGTATAATGAATATGTGGAAGGGATCAATAACTTCCTTTGCACGTTTCGACCAAAATCAAAAGCCACCGATAAGGTTCCAACGTATTATTCGCAGCATGAATGATCCAGTGATTTTTTATTTGACGAACCACTTGATCGAAGAATTATTCTTCTACAAAGTTACATTGAGTGTAACTGTTTACGGATGTCGATGCAGAATTTAATTCAACAAAGAAACATGTGTTGTAAACATGAAATCTGTGATGGGAAAGTTTCTGAATGGTTTTCCCATAATCGTATGGGAAGTGTTAGACGATTTCAAAGTAAAGTAGAAGAATCGATTTGAGCACCAACGTTCCAATATTACAGAGAACTCGTTCAAAGATTCCTGTTTCATCAGTGAAGTGGAACAAGCAGAAAATATTGTACACTCTTCTTACCGCGCTTTTCACGGACTACACTACACGGAGTGATGAATATACTCCTGCTTATTGCAACAAGTTTGCATAGCGAGAATATTTAATTCATGTGTAGAGTCAATAATTTTCCCCTGGTAACTGTAATTCAGAAAACATTCATCTGAATTGCAGTTGGATTCGCACAAAGACATCGGATTATTAAGGGTACCAGTGGCACATACATTTTCAAAGTAATCCCGATAAGTGATTTTGAAACAATACAGAAAAGTACACTGTAAAGAAATTGGACTGATACAACGATGGACACTCAACACAATGTGATGTACTTCTTCAGCGATATTCCCGAAATTGGTAACATTTCGCTCTTGACAGGGTACCATTGTCATAGTAATCGGGAAACATGGTCAAAGAAACTGAAATTGAATTATTCTCTGATATCTCCAGGAGTTTTGAAGAGGAATACCACGGAAGGCAATATCATAGAGAGTCAAAAATATCTGTGTAGCCCAATTGATAGTTGCGATCAAGCAGGGCTGAATAGTCGCAACATATCAGAAAAATATTCAGTGGCAGGAGAAATCATCACATTATCTACTGCTAAAATATCAAATATCGTCAATCATTTGTTTCACATGAACAAAACTAATTAAATAACGTCCTAAAATATAAATCACCATCCCCACAATTCCCTACATATTTAGAAAGTAAACGTATTTCTGTGTAAAGAAATTGTACAAGATTCAGTGATTACTACAAATCATTTTCACTATGACTCAATGCAAATTTTTTCCTGAACTAGTGAAGTGGAGATGTGTTCGACTCGAGATATCCCAGGCACTGTCATCCGACAGTTGTGAACGGGAACATGTGGCAGCACATTTCCCTGTTTAGAATTAGGGGCCCCAGGAAATCAATTGATCATACGTCAGTAGGAATGATGTCTGCAGCAAAGAAGCAACTGGGTTGATAGTGTGTCCGAGAATAGCGAACTTCTCCAAAAACAGGACGGACACATTGAATTTGAATGAAAATTGAATAACTGGAGCATACAGAAACTGGACATAGAATCGACATAAACTTTAATTACTGGTACACACAAAGCGTTCTGGAGTAAACTTTCCAGGATATAGTTCAGGCGATGTATGAACCTGGATATAATTCTAAGAGTCATCCACTGTCAGTCCCATCGACCTCCTCCAGGACGTGTGTCTACAAAACCCAATACTGTGGCTTGTTCAATTGTCTCATAGCCATCGTAGTAATATTCAGAACAATTTTCATTCGAGATGGCACATTGAAATAGTCTGCAATGACCCCTGCTATTACAATCAGCATGTGCTAATGTCATACGTAAATTTGTAAATCCATTAAATGAGTCGTACTGTTGTGAGTATTCATAATAACTCGATTCGTTACTCAACGATTTTCACGCCATGGCAAGAATAATGTTCAGCACTTTCGCAGCCATTCTGCCAATTACGCCGAACTTCATGCCATAGAATGTTATTTATCTTTCCATACACGATTCAATTATCCTCCAATGAAATCTTCATATAATGTTCGATATTATTGAAACATGGACAGTAATATGAAATTATTGGAGATGAAATTGCGTTTATTGCTACGGGTCACGAGGCCTTCCAACGCAACTCTAATGGACCAATGTTCACAGCATGAAAAAGAGAATATTCGTGACACTCGCATTGGCTACCGCTCTTGCACGTGGTCATCCCAATTCCAATGAAAAAATTCTGCCAAGAAGTGTTAAAGAATTGACCGAAATAAAAACGTCCCTGTATATTCATACGATATGATTGATATTGATTGATCCCAGTGAATTCGGTGCAGAAGAGAAAATAAAAATACAAAGATGATTCATAGATATGCGAATGTACCCGATGTGATGGCAAGAAGATGTGCGAGCAGTAATACGTGATGTGTTTGGTGAAATTAGAGTAAACATTGCTCAGCGACGTGTCCCTAGGGCAATTGTATTGCACTATATAGGTGAGAGATTGCGGCACGTCACACACTTCACCTCAACACACCATATACAGTATAACAAATATGCACAGCTGCGCGTACTATAGCACACTGCGGTCCCCAAAGCAATAAACATATATATAAATTTGAATTCAAACGCAGAATATTTCTAGAGCTCTGCTCTCTCGTACAATAGTTCCATAAGCCGTTAATTGAGTTTATGATTTATTGCACACAATACAACCGAAGCCTCCTCACGTATGTGTGTATTGTACATTTACTGATGGACACGGAGAGAATTGTGTTCGAAATTCTGAATTTATATTTCGCCTGGTGAATGCGGGATATACTACTGGGGTCGGGTAATGAAACGTACAAATCCCTGGAACGGGATGTATACGTATGATAGAGCAAGAGAGGTAGAGGATACTGTTGTTATTCCAACGGTTGCTGCTGCCGCTACACCACCATTGGCTGTGAGTGGTGTCAGCTTGTTCTGACGTAACCTCGTTTGAGGACATTCGTATCTTATGGATTCGTATTTTACATTCTGCCATGTTCTCTGGGTAGATGCTTTAGCTTCGCTCTTGCTCTTTCTCTTTCTTTCAGCCATACATGTGTTTATATACATATCACAGTCACTCGCACAATTTTCTGTGACCAAACTGTACACTTGTGCTATTTTCTTCATGAAATGGACTCATCGCTACTACTTCGACATATCAAAGACTCTACAGACCTCATAATCACTCTCGAGACGCTGTTCTTGAATCATTGCAGGATTCATTCGTAATGTCTAGTAGAGTGAACTGGGAATTTATGGTCAGATGATGCTGAATGATCATACCGTCAGGTGCACTGCAAATAGATGTGACGATATTTCGCACTACTTCACACCTTCATTGTATGAATGTGAGAATCTGGACGCAGAAAGAGTCAACGTGGTCCTCAAATTGCTAATGTGAGAATCAGTGAGCAATTTCACTCAGAAAGTAAATGAAAGTGAGCATGAATATTACTATTTAGTATACGCAATTTAACAAGTTTGAGAATCAGAACTCTTCGTGCGTTCAATATTGCAGAGTTGAAAGTGACTCATTGGAATAGTTCTCATATCAAACACATGTGAAACGCGTTGGAATTGGACATCTCTCAATTTTGACATACGGTCTGCATGCATAGGATTGCGTGGTCGTTATATGTGACTGTGCTGCTCCAAACGGGAGTACGGTTTTGAATGGTGAAATTGTGATGCCGATGGTATGAATAACAAATCAGTTTTAGAGGACGATCAAGCAAACTGTATAAAAGTTTCAGCAGTCGACTGACGTCTCAGAAATTCATTGGCAACACTGCAGTTAATGGATGAACTGCAAATTTTATTAGCCTTTGTCGATCCATGGTTCCGCATTATATTTTGCGCAAACTGAAGAATATCATGAAAGATTCGGAAGAAGAAGGTCGAAATTACGAAAGCGATGATAATGAGAATTTGATTAGGATTGAGAAAATCAGGAATTCGAATTGATATTGAGGAACTATTTTGAATTGGTGAGAATTGTGGTGAGCTATTACTCTAAGTCTTCATGTAGTTTATTATCAAACTGAAGACATCTCAATTGAGCTCCAGGTGGGAATAAATATTCATAAAAAAGTAATTGTGATAGAATAGAACCACGAATATGCACATTGAAAAACATTTATAAATTCATCAACATCCTGATTGAATTAGACTGTACTAGAACTTACTCTTCACATTCCGTCCTTGAATCCAGCAAGATGCGGGACAATGAAACTATTCTCGCATTCTGGGTTTCTGATGTCATGTGTTCAACTAAGATTAATCGAGATTTTTGTAAATATTACCTCTCACACTCACATCCATCATGGAGGCACCCTGGACATTTCCTGATCACTCACTGCGTGGAAGTTCCTGAAAATATTATTTCCACAGAAATGTATCTTCCAATAATTTAGTTATAAATTTGAATTAATTTATTTCTGATCATGAGAAGCTTAAGAAGTTTCACTCACATACAGTCCTACTTCTTTATATGTTTGCCATGAAGAGTTCAGAAGTTACGAAATTTATTATTGTGCGAAAACGTTGCCTATTCTGGAAACGCGTGAACTTATAGACTTCCTTCACTATAAACTTCCGCACATAATTATATTACAAAGGTCGTGGAAAAAAGTGTCAGACAAGAACTTTTCATTCTCTATTATATACCTTCATTCATAGATCAAGAATAATTGCGTGAAACAATTTGTCGCAGAAAATTGTTGGGCAGGGAAGCTCTGAATTCATTTCGACCAGAAGTAAGACATCAATTTCGTCTGTTCACCTTAGGAATCATGAAAATTTTTTAATTTTCCAACTGTAGTTAGAATGATTGTCATTCTCCAGTTGTTTTTTTATCTTTCCTCGCCATTTTCAGACAATCATCTTCCACTATCATGAGGAAGTCATTAACAATTAAACCTCCCACTTCTATAACGTAGAAACCATTGATTGAAGTTAAGGTTGGTACTCCCGAAATTTAATTCCGCATGCGTTCATTATGATACAAAATTACCCGAAGTGATTCCAAACATGTAGATGCATATGTGAACATACTTTTGACCACTCTATGAGATGCTGAACCCCAAGGCCCTGAAGACGTCAACAAGGTTGTTGTTCCTACTGATTATGAAAAGACATCAGCAGAAGTCCATCGATGGAAGTTCATCAGAAGTTACATGTCACCAGAACATGCAAACTTTCTATTAATGCAACCATGAAAATATGACACGTTGAATTCCACTTGAGCCTCTCATCCTGAATTCATCGTATGGGAATTGAATGGAGATCGATGCGTTGGAAAAAAAAAACGAATTTCTCCACTTCATATAAATGACAAGCCTGTATGAAGCAACGCGTTAGTGCTTCCAAAATGCAGATAATCCAGTTTTGGCTCGATACACTATGCATGCACACACAGTCATATTGGAAAAATATTGCATTGAAAAGGACACATGTATATGCGGTATACGTTTTAACTGTGTCTGTCTTTTCACTGATGCTCTCATAAGTTAATCGAATTGCATCCTTTGATGGAATATAGTTGATAGCATTTTCATTGGAAACAGCATCAACCTGGTTTGTGCATCAACACATCTATTGCTGCATTGCCAAACAGGATGGCCAAAAATGCATTCAAAAATAGACAGAAAATTGGAAAAAAGTATAAAAAGTATATGTTATACAAATAGAGTGCATAGCGCTCGTAGTCGGGCCATTGGGGATCAGTGAAATCGACATGAGTCCACAGAGGTATAAACGCGTTTATATGTATAAATATATTTCCGTATACACACACATGAACGTGTTCTGTGTAGGCATACTCCGATTGGTGGTTGAAATAGCTTCTCTGTGCCATTTGGGAACTGCTTTTAGCATATATCTTCTAGTTCCATTCCATTTTCATATCATTTCTCGATCACTTCTGCATTCTATTTTAAGTGCGGCATTACAGCTGAAGTTCTATTAGTTTATTGCGTGATCATTGGTAACTCCATCGTAGTAATTGATGAAAACCCTCATTTGCAACGTTGGAAAGTGGAGGGTTAGAATCTCCTACTGCAGTCACAACTTATTGGCACATCACAAGACACTGTCGTCATCATTGTCTCCTAACTCCCCGAGATCTTGACTAAAGAGTTCAACATTTTGAAATGCATCAAAGGACGATTACGTCGGAATTGAATCAATGAAACACACCAGATGATTTTCTTATATTTTAATTATACTACTGATGGGGTCTCAATGATGAAACATAGTAGAAACTGGGATTTCACTGTATCGATTATTGATGTCAGAACATAGAAGATGAAATTAACAGAGTTCCAACACCCCTTAGTATCATCACACCTGGTGACTATTCCAGGTTCATTGAACGTCTGGTTACTAAGTTGCACTGTGGAGTACATTGATAGACAATTTTTGAACACACAACATTTGGATTGGATATGATCAACCCCGAGATATGAAATGTGAAAAAAGTTTGATTCAGCTACTGAGCGAATTCTTTCAATTGTCGTACGTCTTGTGGGGTTTCTAGTCTCATTACAGAAATATCATAAATTGGGTCTTTTCTTAAACAGGATGATATGAGAAAAGTTCCTCGGAAGTTTTTCATTGAATACTGGACTGAGAAAACTCAGATCAATTCTCAATTCATTCTCATCAATATCAGATTTTTGGTTATGTTGCAATATTGGACTCTCCATATTTTCAATTAAACGCAGAATCAACACCGAACGAAAATTATTCAACCGTTAAGGATCTATACATAAAAATTTATCGGAATCGACAAATGCATTATTTTCAACTCACGAAGTGGTAACGATTTTGCTCGTATCCTGAAAGTACACAAAAATAAACTAGCAGATAAAAAAGCAAAGAATATTTCAGAGATGTGTGTATATGTGTGGTGAATAGAAGAAAATTTAGTTTTGAAAGCCATGCGGTGACGTGTCAGCGTAAAAATAATACCGAGGTGTGGTTGACTTTCCTTCCCGGAGCGATTCATAAAAGCGTAAAGTTCTTCACGAATAGGGGGATGACAGCACAGTTGTGCTGTAAATAGAAGAGTGAAAAGATAGCGAGTTGAAGAAAGTAAGCGCATCCTGCGCGAGTCCCCAAGGAGACAAGTAGATATATAATATAGCGATTTATGTTGCCAGTTTGCGACCAACGCTCGGTTGTCACATCATTTACCGGTTGGCACCATTTTGTGCACTTTTAAAAATATTTTCACCAATCTTCAACAAAACAACAAATACATATATACAAATATCGGCATTCAACCACACAAACATTCGCATAAATATGCATCTATATCTCCAACACACCAGACTGTGCATTCTTCACTCACTTAATCGCATTTGTATAATGCCAGGAAACCCATTATGTTACCCACGATGTGCTTAATCGTCATTCACTGACAGCTGCGGATTATATTTCCTCAACTCTTCGACGGTGAAATTGCGCATCAACACGAGAATATGGAACGAGGAAGATGAAGAGAGAAAAAGCAAGAGTGAGACTCTCTGCAAACTGGTGAAAGCGCAAAAGCACTATTATGCCAGTAATTATACGATAAACTACCCTCTGTACATTGAATAGCATTCATAGCTGCGAGAATGGTAAATAATTATTCCGAATCTAAATTTGACGTGCTTTTAGTATGTATCTGGATTTCTTTTTATTCGTGTGATTTGAATAATAAAAATGATTTTAGAGCTTCAGAGGATGTGAGTTGATTAGTTCAATTCCCACTGAACAAGTTATAGCAATTAATGGATGGAAGGAGAACACTTCCTGTGAGATTTCTCATTCTCAACAACATGGAGGAAAATGAAAGTTCCAGCTTCATATTAAACAGCCGTCATTGAACGAAAAACTGTAATGTGCGGTTTCCAACCAAACTGAAGTTCCATCTTTCGTTGGCCAAATAAATTTATCCAAAAGTTGAAACTTCCCGTAACTATGAGACAGCTGCTGCACCCACATTTCCCATCATATTTTATAGGAAAAAAATTACACAAAACGTACGTATGCGAAACACGAAACAGTTAACAATATACAGAATTAATATTTTTTCGATTATTTTTATTTTTATACCATCGTGAGCACGTGTGTCAGTTGATGAAAAATTCTCAATTTGTTTTCCACATGGAAGTTCTGCACATTTCTATTGAATCCGTTCAGCAATCTCATCACGACTTCATGCGATTTCTGATAAAACTGGTGGTCATCTCCCGCTGTGATGAATGGAGGTTTGTATATGTCTGTGTGCCATCAGATCCTACAATGAAATGCGGAAACATGAATTTAACGACACTTTTTCACAGTATCTGTAAGACATGCAATTATGTAACTTCATCTACAGATACCGCGATGAAAATCAATAATCGTCGAATTCACTGACATAAATTAAGTAAGAACTTGACTAGGAGTACCATGACCTTCATATTTCTGTCTCAGAATTTGACATAAAGTGTTCAAACATTCTGTGATTCACATCATCTTCCGTGTTGAATATTTTCCCAACAACTCTGCGTGTTTTCTACATATTCAAGACAGGAAATCTCCATCAGAATTGGCGGTGACTCAGACCTCTCATAATCACCTTCCAGTTGAAACAGAAAACTTTTGGGCCATGTCGTCTCACTACAGGTTATAAAATGATACGAAGATTCATAGGCGGAAATTTTATGCCTGGTACCTGTGCATCTGAGTTCATCCATTTGCACGATGGACTGATCCCAATTGCACAGGAAAAGCACGGGAAATGATGTGAATTGTATCATCTCATCGATTTCATCGTTCTGCTATGATACCCGTGCTTTTATACGATAGGAATTATACAAGAATCAATTTTGTGCTTCAATAGAGTGAACATACCAATAATAACGAAATGATAGCGTCTCTATTCAATATTGCATATTGCGATAAAATATTCAACATATTTCTATTGAGAACGAAACTTTATTGGAGATGCTCAATATTCTTCGGCATGATCAACCGAATTCATTTCAGATGCTGCACTGATATCGCTTTTTTCAATTCCGGATCTCATCAAATTATAAAGTCAAAAACTGCACCATCAATACTACATGTTGAAAGGTGATTGACTCCAATACACGGTGGCTGCCTCACGCTGCGAATATCGATTAAATAAAAACTGATTTCTATGAAAAAGAACTACGCGTGTCATTAATAATCCTAAAGCTGAAATTCCTCACATTATTTCAATGAATAGATGAAGTAATGTTAATGGTGAGACATTGTGATGTTGATACTTACCATGTCATACTTCAATTTCGCACAAGTTACGACCCATATGACATCGTTTATGAGTTGAAGAAAATTCTGTTTCTGATGATGACTTGAGTATTGCACAAGTTACACAGTTGAAATGACTCAGATTGGTTCCGGATGTTATTGGACAGGAGAACTTCACTGATGTTTCCATTCGTGTTCATCATGTTAGAAGAAATCCCTAGAATTTTCAGCGTCCTATTTTTGCGATTTCTATAATGAAGTTCGTGCCGAATGGAATCTACTCATCTGTTACCTGGAAACCTTTTTATTCGAAAAATAAACCAGGTAAGTCTTGAACTACATTGCATCATCTTCCAATAGTCAACAAGCTGCAGGATGAATTACGAGAGGAATAGACAGTGGAAGATTTTCTGATATCAATGCCGAAGGTGAAAATAAAATCAATACAGTTTGAAATCTTCAGAAAACTTTTGTTTCTTTCTCTTTTCACTTGATGATAACTCATGTGTCATGACAGACGACATCATCAGGTGGATGAGAATATCATCAAATAACTACTAAGGAACCAAACTCACAATCATTGTAACAAAAACACCTTCGTGATTCGTATCAAGAAAATTTTTTATTGTGCTGAACTGATTAATATTTGAACAATCTAATACTAAAAAAAGAATAAATAAATAAACAAATCATATCCTTCTTTTTGCTAGAGAAGAAATTTCACCACACATGACCTCCGAATTGTAACGATGCGGAGATATATTGAAATCCATGCAAATATATGCATATACATACACATGTAAATATAACCACATGCTGACAGCAACGCCCTCGACACTAATACAACACAAAGTTTACATAACACAGTCGCATGGGTCGTCGTGTGGTCACCATGGCGGCTTGCACAAGTTTGTCAGAATGAAAATTCAATGTAGGAGTGAATTTATTTTCTGTATATACACCATACACTTCAACTACAAACGCATAAATCAAAATTGTCGTGTGACAAATATTCATTTTTTCATATTACATAAGCGTACAAATTCCATATCGACGAATAACAGTCATATGTGTATTGATCTCATTCATTGCTCGAAGTTGATAAAGTGGAGTAGATAACAGTCTGCATGAATTTCTCACTTTGGAATGGTACATCCACTGGAATTGAGCATGAACGCAAACACCGATATGCCTGCGATAATCATAAATCCATATACTGTTGTGATCGAGAGGATCCATTGTGAGCTCAAAGCTCATCGAAATCGAAATTAATGAATATCAATCTCTATATCATCACATTTCAGACGTAATGATTGGTAGACAATTTCCAGCATGTCATACACATCAAACTCGGAACACTTCCTAACAATCCGATGATGAGATTCATTTCAAACTAGAAAAACTCCACTTGTGAATGACAATTTCGAAATAGAAGTTGAATTGATGAGTTATATTTACCTACTAAATAAAACTGTTTGATTTTCATTCACTTTGTTGCTCGCATTCTTGTATTTCAATCAAAATCAATCAGAATTTATCTGTGTCATTATCAGATATCGATGTATAAATGAGTCCAGTGCTGAATTCTGAAATACAACCTCCAACCGAATTTTGGAAGCGTAATGAGGTCAATCCACGTATGACTGAACTTCCACTGAAAAATGATGACACATTGAATCTTTAATTCCACTGTACAAAACGAGAGTTTTTCATCAGCAGGTACAATTTCTCGTATTTATCATTTCAGAATGCAAATCGATTAATCAGTTTGCATATTAGCATTGGCATCTGCACGCTTACTGTGAACGTCTCAGAACAAAAGTTGATATTTTGTCCTCATTAGAGACAATACATCAGAATAACAGTATATGACTGTATACAATCGTTGAGAATTGTTGCTGTAACTTTCAGTCACGAGAAGCTTCTCGTCTGAACTCACGTCCTCTCGGTAACTATGAAAAGCTTTTGTATATTGTGTGCGTCGTGCAAGTCGTATACGACTTAAAGTGAAAAATGTCACACCTGCACCCCAACATGAAAATCCAACACCGAACTTATTCCAAAAAGCCAACTTATTAATTGAGTAGAAAGTAGTTCAAGAACGAAGAATTTCAATTAAATGTGTCGCGTCGAGCCACAAGTCAACAAAGTCAAATTCCATGATAACCTGTTCATGACTATAGATTGAAAACTTCACCTACGAGTAACCTCAACTTTGTTGCACCTTGATACACACATTCCAATTTTTTTTGACATGCAATTGTAGGGGAAATGAAAACTTTACGTCATCGGACAAATGCTGTGATGAAGAATTTGTCATCAGGTGAAGAAAGGAAGCTTTGAAACATTTTAACATCTTCTGTGCAGAAGGTTCTGATATGATTCCTCTTGAAGTGTTTGGATTTCTCTTCAAACGAGTTGAACTGGTGAAACATATCAGTGAACTGTATTGCTGGAGAATGACGATAGGTGAGGGAACATGAGCCTATTTCTATCCCGTCACGAGTTCAGGGAATCAGAATGATAATCAATAAGAGAAAGAACTGAAGATGATTTATCATACTTGGCAGTTCAGTGGGAAGCAAATGTGACATCCGTTCTTGTACACCGAAGAGTTGATAATTTGGTACATTCAGCAACATTCAAAGAACTTCCCTCCACACAATCTATGACGAAACATCTAGAATTTTTGTCTGCGCTTAGTTGTTCTATCAACCTTGCCGTAGATGCAGCTATCGTTGTCAGACTTTTAATTGAGAAAGTTTCATGGAATGGGTTATGAAATGCGTTAATTCAATTCACTTATCTCAAATATAATTTCCTCCTCTGTTCATACATAGGGTGGATTATTTGAAGATTACACACGAGAAAAAAAATGAACGAACATAACCTTGCATCCTTACAAAATATTTTGTGATGAATCGTAATTTGATAATCAACTCTCACATGGTTATATCCACTAGCGCCGTATGTGATAATGCACAGACAAAACTGTAATGAGATTTTTCATTGGAATTTTCCAGGTCTCAGGTATTTTCTCATTCACCTTTGTAATAATTTCCAGGAATTTCCGTCAGAGGTACAAAACCTCCATCGCAATTAATGATCTCATAAAATCTCTATCAGAATTAAATTCCTCAGCATGGTATGTTTTCAACTCCAGTCTGTGAAACATCCTGATGATAAATAATTATTTAGCGATATTGTTGGTATGACGCTCCCAGGTATTCATAATATTCCAACTCTATCCGTGCGCAATATTCGATGACAAAGCACAATGAAGAAAAATGGAAAGATAAAAAACCAAGAGAATAAAAGAGGAAAACAGAAAATCGAAATTCATTATGAAAAATGATGAATATTCTGCTCAAAGATAATTAAAGCCGAAAACATATTTTGTGCCTCTTTTTTCTCCATAAATCCTTCATGATGATATTGATAAAATAATGTGAGTCTACTATTCCTGCAGGAAGTCTCTGGGTCATTCTTCACATCAGGTCACATGGATCATTATCCCTAAAAAAGGACGTGGATAGATAAAATATACGAACGCCATCAAACTCTAAAAGATTAGTCTTTTCTACCACTCTGACTAAATCTTCGTCAGACGAGAGCTCCACGGCTTAACTAGAAAGCTACTGAATTATCTTTCTCTCTTCATTCTCTCTTCAAATACCAATCGTTACTTGTATACAACGAGCTTTTCATGGCGAGATCAGGACTGAAAACCGACTGTAATAACAACCCTCATAGTTCCTTTTTTATATCAAAAATTCGAAAGTTACACCTTTTTCATGTCGCTGAAGGCGTAGAAAATTCTATTACTCGTCGTAACTGGATCGCTTGGCCGGTAACGCATCAGGGTTGATACGAGAAATTTTATACATTTTTCATTCCAACCACTTTCCCATGGCCAACACCACTCACCATAAAGTCACCTGCTTTACCAAACGTACAGTTACCTACATGAACTATCAAATATACCTGCGACAAACTTGGAATTTTCTTATTATTCGTTCACTCCATGACATTACACACTCAGAATAATTGACACCAATATCATTGACACATCGAGTTCATTTACCACTTGAATTTTAATTGCTCTCGTGAATTTCCTCTACAAGTTCATCCATATTTCCTCGTTTGCATACATGTGCAATACCAATGTAGCTTTCCACATGTACATAAACAGAATATTCAATAACCCAAGTTGGAGATTGCTACAATCACACGCATGAAAATGAAAACTCATATATTGATAATAAATTACGACAATTAAATGTGATTTATATTTATGGGTTAGACACATCAGTTGAGGCGAGAAATTATATTCAACATATGTGTATGAATATTGTGTATATATAGAAACAGGTAGCACGAGCAGAGTTTGGTGTGCCAGTGACATACGATTTATTGTTTTGACCATGACACACGATGAACGATTTTCCATATACCTACCACTATGACAACCACCATTTTCTATGTATTCATATATGTATGAATATGTGTTCACCTGATATACGCGAAATATATTTTTGATGTTTGTCCAATGTAGGGACCAATCGATTGAGGTCGGCGGCAATACGAAAAAAAATGTATCACGTGTCTGCATACGTGTGTTTCGCACATGTATAGTCGAGGTCGCCTCACATCTCTGATATGCTTTAGTCGATGAATTTATTGGTGAGATGGAACAAACATGTTACATCAACGCGTGGATGTGTATGCGTGTATGAGTGCAAACGCGAGTATAAAACATGGACCGATTCAACCGTAAAATTGTTTAATTAAAATTATGTGTGCGCTCCATATTTTTTTCCACATTCTCTTTCATTATTTTTCCATACGGTGGAATGAAAAAAAAGTACCCACATAAACTTTCGTCCCATTTTTTTTGGTTTCGTTTATTTCTTTTTGTTCCTGTTCTGTTTTCTTTCCTGTTTTTTTATCTTTCGTTTTCGATTTCATTTGCTCGAGGGCTCGCAACGATTAATGGAAGATCCATGTCGATAGTCCACACCCAAGAGTTCTTAATCGTTTCTCTTTTGTCTGGCAAACAAAAGGGAAATAAATAAAAATAGAATGGAAAAAATTCGTGAATCCAAACCACTGGAATATACTACGTGTGGTCCCGCGCTTTTCCTTACTATTTCTTTTATTTTTCCACCTACGCATATAAACAAGAACCATTTATCGTCAGCTGGCGTACGCCCCGACGATTCAACGGCTTTTATCGCGTTCGCGCGTTGGATCGCGCCCCACTACTTCATTCTCCTCTTTACAACACGCAGAGACAAAATCACGTATTTTCTTTTTAGTCGCATTTTGTAGTTTATCGATGCAATACGTATATACACACATGCACATACCCAATGTTAACTCTCAAAGACGCATAAGTTGAAAATATCGAGCTGCACACACGAAAAAACTTTATCGCAATTTTTGCACAGTGTGATATGCGTAGACGAATGTCAATTCCACTTTCAACCATCTGTTTACATTGAGTCGACAAATGCACTTCGCTTTGATATCGAGGGCAATCATAACCTCAAACATCATATGAAAATTGTGGTAGATTTTTTTTTCGCAAAGTATCAAAATTTTCTTCATATACAGGCTGTATGACAAATGCTTCCAACATGAACATTCAGTACAATTCAATATAAAAATATAATAAATTTGTGCACAACTCAATATAAACGCAATATACCAAGACAGCATTATGCAAGCAAGAGAAATATTTATAAATACATATAGAACTACATATAGAGAGATTACATATTTGTATGTGAAATCATATTGAAAGATACGCACGACCGAGATTTCCAAGAATATTTCCTGCGAGAATATAGTAAAACCAGATGCAGAATAGAAAATCCAATATCCGATATAGAAAATACTCGTGCGAAAATTCACCCCAGAGCTTTATAAAGCATACATAAATGTAGATCTCTTTCTATGTATATAAATATATATGGATAGGTTCACAGAAACACGTATGCTTGTATGAACGTATATTATGTATGTATATTTATATGTGTAGATGCATGCATATGAGTATTTGTATACAGTGAAAAGATCTTGGAGAATATTGCAGGTCATGTACAATTTGCGATTCACCATGAGATTCTCGTTGTGAAAATATGTATGGAATACGCAGTTGAAAATAGTAAATATCTCCTCCACACCAACCGCAAATAAAATGCACCGATGCGAATTAGTACGAAAGTCACGTTGATCTAACATAAAATTTATATTATTTGTCTCCAACCAAAATAATGTGCTGCACTCCATGAATGAGTTTGGAATCAGTTGCCATGTCCTACTCCACAAGCAACAATAAAATTAAAATTTTTTTTCCTTCGTGCAAGAGGTATCACGAATTAGGATAAGAATTTTTCCTACTGTCAAGTGGACAACTGAAACATCACAATTCCTCTCGCTTCAACACCACATTGATTTTTCCTTCCACCCAAATCATGAATCCAACCATGATTGATAGCTTTTATGATGCTTGATACGGAGTGAAACATCCAGATTCAACACTCAATATAATCGTTGTTGGCGTTCTTTTTTATTTATCTAGTAGAGGGGATGAATGAAAAAAATCCCAATTCGCCATCGTATCCATCATATTGACCTTCAACACCACTTCGAACATGAGATCTTATCAGAAGATCCTGGTTATGATTGTGTTATTTATGTACAGTTCATAGTACCTGCAATCAAAAACCTAATGTAAATTTCTCGGAATTGGATAAATAATCTCTACGTAATCTCATCTGAAAGGAAGACCCTACCCCAGTTGATAAGATACGAAGTCATACATATTCCATGATTACATTTGTACCCACTACAAGTCGAAGGAATGTCGCTTCGTCATTGATTAAATACCCCAAATATTTACTCCCTCAGTTTCAAGTGAAATGCAAAAGTCTAACTTGATGTAAATCTTAAGTGAAAATAATTAAAAAACACTTTGATGTTCAATGTCTATATCACATAACTATATTGCTCATGTATGCACATACACAATTATATGTTCGGAAGTATATTACAGACGTTACGTTGAGAGTCGCTGGTTTGGCCATCGATCGGTCTCTTTACTACTCGTATATAAACGGGTCAGATGCGCCAGTCTAAGTGAAGGTGTCACACCATATCTCAACGTCCATGCTGAACATATACACGTATATAAACATTCCGATGACGAACCTTGTAGACGCCGGACGTTGCGTTGGTACGCGTCAAACGTCGGTACATCAATATGCGGTTCATTAATCCTGATGATCAGGTTGGAAGAAATATCTGGAATGGATATCTCAACACTCTTCGTCTACTCCAAATTAATTGATTATGTCACCTTCTCGTTAGACATCTTCCAGCTTTTTCATGAATGCGTGATAGTTCGATATTCTCCAAATGTTATGATGTCCTGTGCAATAATTGAACATGGATTCTTGTGAGGAGGGGAATAGGATACGTCCGGAGAGAGCAAACACAATAAACTTCACGGAAATTAAGTTCCATCGCTTACCAAACGCAGTGGATGATCGTAACAGCTCAAAATCAGAGTTCAGTCCGGAAGTAACTTTTGAAGAAACCGATATTTCTGACATGTATGGCAATTGCGAAAAATCAAATTGATTTTGTGAAATTTCAAACTCTCGGGAATTACCTGCATGTGTTGGCAGAATTTCTATTGGTGAAGTTGATAGATACCACCAATCGTTTGAGAAATAGACTGTTTAGCAATGTCGAAACTATCCATGATTCTCTTACTCAGGTCACGTTGCTCAATATCTTCCTCGCCTTTTTCACATTGAATTTGAAATAGAAAAAGACTCAGCCACGATATATAACAACATAATGGTTCTGAAAGTTCTTCAGGAGGAACAAGAAACATTCACTTTATTCCAGGTGAAACACATCACAAACTTTCAACTAGCTTTTCAAACTATTCATTCTCACATTTTCTGAAGGCTTGCTTTTCGTGAAGGTTCAATAAGAAAAGCAGTTAACCTAAAAAAAAAAGAGATAGAAATTAATTTTCATTCGGCTATGGAGCGATGCATATCGATGACTCAACTTTGAAAATTAAAAAATGTAACGAATTGAACACTGAAACGCTCCCGACTCATCTGAGTATTTCCTCTGAAGTTGCGGAAATCGAATATTCTCATAGTCCATAAAGAATTGTCTTGAATCCCGATATTGTTATTGAATCGACAAAACTCAGAATTCTCAATAAATTCTCTTTGCGTAATGCAACATAATTTCAATTCCGAATGAATCTCTTCGTTTCTTCAATTCTTCGAATGTATTCACTCATATGTGTTACAAATGAATAGCTGAATATGTAAAGTGAAGTAAAGCGTGACCCGTAACTCCAAATCCTTAACCTAAAATACGGCAATAAATCTTCTCGAATCCTCGAATGATATGTGCTGCACCCGCATGCAACTCTACATTTTCATTCTTCCCTTTCATGTAACACATCACGGGGATATTGTGCATACACATTTGTACATTACAATGATGACAATGATCTTTAAACTGACGCACACTACATTGAGCATTCGTTTCTTTAATTTGAGTGCTTCCAACATAATGCCAGATTGAAAACAATACGATGCGCAGTCAGAGTATGTGCAAGTGAAGATTTTATGCCATTAAGTTGGTAACGTGAAAAGAGATTCGTCGTCTCGACAATTAATTATGCGCTTACAGTGCAATATATCTATATGTGAAGCAGAAGCACTTTTGCGACATGACTAATTACTCGAAGAGATAAAGCGTGCAGTGGTGCAACTCAAGCAATTGCTAACTTTATTATGCAGCATTATTGTTATCTCCTTTTTCAATATAGAAAACAACCATAGCCTAACACATATATAGATACAGATAGAAATTGGATATATAGAGAGAGTTATCTCAATTTTGAACTCTCCGGCAGAATGCGATATTGAATTTCCTTTACTCAGTCCTCACAGGAAGCTTCTTGTGCGTTATACATATACGACACGACAGTATATAACAGTGAGAGGAAAAACAAAAGCGGACACGTAGAGAGGTATAGCAAGAGAGAATCCCAGTGTCACGTACAACGAGGCGAATAGAGAAAGGGAAATGGAGGAGTAGTGAATGGGGTATGATGGGGGATAGGGTGGTTGAATCGTATTGAAGCTGCAACTTCAAATCGTCCTAACGATGAATCCTGGCAGATAGCGCGATTTATTATTATTATTAGCTTTTTTTTTATTTTGCTTTCGTTTTATTGTACACGATTTTCAATTGCGTGTGGCTATTGATAATGTCAATGTGAATTACGCCCATTTAGTGCTACAAATAATAAAGATAAGAGATATTTAACCATTGACACTTTAATCGTTCACAATTGCAACTTCACACCAACACTCGATAGTTATCAAACGGATTATCTGTAAAAAAATTACTTGAAATTCAATTAATAAAATTATTGCAGGGATGTTCGACTTTTCTCTCATGTGCTATGGAGATTTTCAGGTTGGAGTATAAATCGATATTTCTAATAGAATATTGATATCATCTTCCATTTTTCGCAACTAGGGAGGCAATTGTCACATTTACAATTTTATACAAATTGGATGCTCCATATTGAATCAAAAGTTGGAGAAATAATTTGGATTCTTTCAGAAAATATGAACAACCAAAAGCCACTCGTGTTTCATCATCATCAAATACCGACGCCTCTACAAATGGTCACTTTGGAAGTTTTTCATCAACATAAATAATAGTGCAAGGTCCGAAAACAGGTACAGTACGAATCGTATTATTGAACGAATAAATTGAATTAATTGAAAAAAATTCGACATTCAGCACCGAATCTTCCATAAGTAACGGTTTCCAATTGTTCTTCGTGTTTTTCCAGCTGATTTCATTTAGATCCAACTGGACACAAGATGCACAATAATCATCTCTATGAAAATAATCAGAATGCGAGTCGACTGACAAACTTTCTTTCTGGTCTACAGAAGCAATGAAGGAGTCAATTAAATTTAAACTGAGTGAATTTCCAATCTCTCAATATGAAAAATGTATCAACAGATTTGGAAGCAATGCCGAGGATATCGGTTTGATAGTCTTGGACAGTGGAGCATATCGCTTTTCCCATATAAACCCGACGCAACGTTACTTCATGTTCCCTTTTGTACACATTAATTTATAATTCAAGCTATCCAATGAAAAGTTCATCACGATGTATCATGGCTACGAAGTAGAAGTGAAAAGGTTGAAAATATCATAAGCTTCCTATCACGCAACATCTGCACCCCCATCACATTGAATTATTCAATTCTAGTGCTAATCAGCAGGAGGTTTTCGGTTTATGAAAACCACGTCTGTATATTTCAGTCAACGACAGAACAGTTTTAGGAATTTATGATACCAGAATGATACCCAGCCCTTAATCCAAGCGGTAAAAGACACCGGTGCCAAAATGCTCGGACTCATGTCATGGAATTGGCGCGAGACGTACTCCCCTCCCCACACATACTTTGACAATAAATAAGATTAATGTTCGCAATTAAAACTTCAGATGATTAGAATTTTCAGGCGAACATAAATTTTGAATTTTCATCACGGAGGGAACAACAAGAATAGGCTGTTCAAAATATGATAGATATAAGAAATCATGTCCATTATGTGGAAGAGATATGAAAGAAAGCCATGATGCATTGTTGAGCCATTTTATAAAAGCAGGAGTTGACAAATATGAGAATTATATCTTGAAATTCATGGAATTAACGAAAAACTCGCAATTTGAATCATTTTTTCTGTACTTGTTGCTGCACGAAGTGTAGAAATTCATCCAATCTAATGAGTAGATTAATCAATTCTCAACACAAGTCTTCAATGGCGCGATGCTTATGAGTTAATAAATAATGAAGAAATGTTTCGAAAACATTCGTAACAATTGTTGCTATAATTTCCAATAGTTCAATTCTAACGGTTTTAATGGTTATCGATAAAAAAATTTTGTTCAAGATAATTTCGAAAAATTATTTTTGATGATAGAATCAGTTGATGTTTATCATTAAAAAATCTCAAAAACTAGAAAGTTCTGAGTCATTATGAGGCAGCACAACCAAAATTCAATAGATAACTGAGTCACCACACAAACAAATTGAAGAATAAACCTCATTTTTCCATCCAATCCAATTCAGAAACGTCACCACTTAATTGACTATCTGATAATTTTGCTGAAATATGTGACGTTGATTACTTGTGGAATGACGTGGGTCGCATGAGATATTCGTTAGTATATAAGATGCAGTGCCCATAGGGAACACATCAGACATTCATCAATATTGTTTGATTAAAGAACATTTTACAGGAATCAACATAGAATAATAAAATTCGAGATGGAATACCGAGCAATAATTTTGTTGATCGCCATGGCTGTGGTTCCTTTTGCCGTCATATCTGCCCAACCAACTCATCTAAGCATGAAAAAAGTTTATTGAGGAAATTTGAAATCCAATGATCAACACTCAAAATCACTCTCAATCATTCAAAAATAGAACGTCACAATGGAATGAA
>JABMBR010004465.1:0-24824 GCA_018881525.1 Meteorus sp. PSUC_FEM 10030008
AAATATACACATGAACATATTATTTATATACAGAAGAAAATGACAAGAAAAATCATCTATGGACACACGGTGCTAACTTCGAATGTTAGTTGAATCGCGTGGACATGAGTGTCAGTGAAGAATAAATTGTAATTGTATTGTATAAGTAGGCTAGCTAGGGCATTTCAAGCCAATCAAGAATAATGAAATGGAACTAAACGGAAGAGAAAATAATAATTATAATAATGATACTAATAACATTAAATAATGATATTAATGACTTTATGATTGAGTGATAGAAACGGTACGTCTTGACAGGTATTTAAAAAGTGTGAGAAGAAAGGAGATTGCAACAATTTTTATACTCGTTGATGAAAAAAAAAAAAGAAAGAAAAAGAGGAAAACAGAAAAATATTATGATTTTCAATTTATTAATTAATTTGTAATATATGCATGTGAATTAATATGTATATATACATATGTTAGAATATTACGAGGATCAGAAACGTTGAGCGTAATGTCAGTAACCAACGACCGTAGAATAAAACGACATAATAACTAGAAGAACTTATAGGTGGAAACAAATTATATACAATCTTTATTTCGTTGTGATCAATTAATCAAAATTATTCATAAAATTACTGTACGAGAGCATTGTGACATCTATGGAAATTATGAATATTTTCTATGGAAGAAAATCAAACACAAAAATAATTTGACATTGTGGAATTTTCGTTAAATTAATTTTCATGATGCACGATCGATAATTTTACGAGTCTCCATGGAGAAAATGTTTGCAAAATCGAATCGGTTAGGTTGCGATCAGCGATAGCCATTTATTATTTTGACAAAAAAAAACAATTCTGTGAAAATGGATTAGTTATATAAAGTTATTAACCGTCCAAGAAACGCTGGAATGTCTTCCTACCAGAGAAAGATTGTATTGAAAGAATCTGCAAACGTGACATGATAGGAGAAAAACAAAAACAATTATTTCTGAACTAGTCTTTGCGATGGATCGAACGACTTTCACGTTCTTCTCAATCGCACCGTGAATCTCTTTTTTTTCTACTCATTGACGCATAGTATAATCAATTAGCAATTACAACGTTCAACATCATAGTTAATTGAAACAATACAAAATCAACATTCAGAGATTTAATTTTTCTTGTAGTGAACTATTTACATTTATTAATGAATCAAAGATAGAATGAAAAACATTACTGAAATAATAGATAATGCAATACAGCGGAATTATTTGTTTTTTTTTCGATTACTCAACAATTAAATTGCCCATTTTATCAGGGAGATCTAAAAAAAGTTCATCGTTATCTATTAATTGTGTACTTTGAAATAATACGAGAAAAAAAATTGATATTGGACGTATATAGCTGTGAAGTTCAACGATGTAAATTACTCATGTACATAATTTAGTTGTTACAATGTTAATGCAAAAAAAAAATAATAATACTAATTGTAATAATGATGACACAATGAAGTGTTAAGTTAATTAAAATATTCAAGTGATTCATCGAAAAGATTGAATAAATCATTGTAGATCCGCGAATTTACTGATATATTTAACCGATAAATTTTCGGATCCCTACAATTTTTGTAGACTCGCGTTCGATAGTTATCTTGCATTTTTACCTATGTACAACACACGCCACATTGTGGACTCAGCGCGATGGAAATCATACACGATGTAATATACGATGATGCATTTTGGCTGTGTAGCTGGGTAAACGTGGAGGATTTTTTTTACCATCAAACTCGTTCACTAGATAGTTTAATATATTCAAATAAATTTCATTTTGATCCTCGAATATACACCAACAGAATAAAAGAGGGAAGCAACCGCAAATAACAATAAAAATGTTCAATAACTTCTAATAATTTTTCATTACATAACATAAAAGCAAACTGTAACAGAAAAAGAAAGGTCGCACTGAGAATATGATTGCTGAAGAAAACGATAGAAATGAAAAAAAATAAAAAATGTAGACACACCAGATTTTACGGACGAGTTCCTCCGTGTCCCAATTTAGCGTGTACATAGAACTAAATATTCACATATTATATATGCATAGGAATAAAGAAGTACGTAGGTACATAAAATCAATAAATTCAACATCTTTATCTGCGTAGTGTAACCCGAAGACATTTTATTATATAAACAAAGTACATATTTTTGTTTACATCGAGTGTGTAATGATATTCAGTTGAAGTGATCAAGTATTTCGGCTATTTCAACTTCAGATAATCCAAACATGCATTAATTATTTATGTCTGTGACATTCATCGTTTCACTCAGAGAGTCAAAGAGTTCATTTCATTGGACTTCAAAGCTTATAAAAAAAAGAACGTTTCGATCCGGTGGAGGGAGAAGCATATTCAGACGGTGACATATCTTTCCCTTCTATACAAAAAATTCTTCATGCGGGCGTTCGGAAACAACGATAAACAAAACTGACAATTACAAATTTATGAACCAAACAACACCGGGAACGAAAATAGATACGAAACAATACGCACGATTTCAATAAATACCACGGTAATATTTTGACGTCATGAATATGTGATCTCAATGCAAATTCAAATAATGGATAATAAACTGAGAATCAATAACTCCATGCATTCACATTATCCATAAGAGTTTAAGCTTCCCAACTTGAGTCAAGGGTTTTAGCTGCTGCAGCATGCATTTCTAATGCACTTGAAATATTTGAAATAACAACAAAGCGAACGTAGAATTATTCAAATAGTTCGAGACAAAAAATTTAGTCGCCCAATAATCCTGTACTGCGTCAAGTTTTTCCTCCGTACTTATGTATTCAAATACTTTTTCAGTAAAGCTTCCTCACTGTACTGACTTAGTTCATTGACGCTTGAGAGAAATAATGGAACAACAAATTAATATTCCTAAGGCCGCTTTACGTTTTCGATTCTGCTGAACCGATAACTTCATAATAATATGCGAAAGTCACTATCCTAGCATTTGATCTTCGGTTCGAACTCTTATGTGCAAAGCCAGACTTTCCATTGCTTTGTGCAAACCTTACTACATAAACAGAACAATAATTAGGTAACTTCCTCCGTTTCATAATTCTTGCCCTGATGGGAATGACAATATCAGAGTGAATGCAGAAGAAAACACATGAGAATGTCGATACTCGTTTTGATTTTAATGTAGAAACAGTAGAACAGAACAAAAATTGATTTATGGAGCAGCTCTAAAGCTCGATTCGTAATTCCCTCGGGGCGAGGATCATTGATGCGCAATATACGCACGTCGTGAACAAATCAATGAACAATCACGTATGATATAAAGAATGACACTAAAATAAACTCACGCGTTTACATATTCATTCGTCACTCATTGTCTCCATCAAATATTGGACAAAGAAAGGAAACGAGGAAAAATGGGGAATTATCGACTTTGTCAAACTGAGAAAAAGTAAACAATCACTATGATACATTGGACTTAGATTGCAATAATCTAGAAAATAACTCCTGTCGCTATTCAATCGCTAGACTTAGAATGCTTAATGATAACGTGTTTGTCGATTACAAAACAATTTATGCTTCTCAATGCAATATTGTTTCACTCTGTTTGCTATACGTTTCTCCAGAATCTCGCAATATGTCTGATCCATTAGCACCATTGGAGTCTATTTCGTGAAAGTAGTTAGAAAAATTATTGTTCTAGCACATAATGCTTTGCGATTGCGAACAATTCACGTGTGTACATTTATATATCGTTATAACTGTTAACGAAATTATTCAATGCAGTCCACATGGTGTGTAAGGGGAAGGAAAATAGAACATTTTAAAATTACATAGCAGATATACACGATGACGATAGGTGAATGATCTTTTTCAGTAATATCACACAAACCTCACTCACACGAAAACTCTCATATTCATTTCTCCCAAATGTTTCTATTGTGATACATTGCTCGATTATTGTCCCGCACTCAACATGATCTCCAATTGGAAAGGTTCAATAAAGACAAATCATTTTCTGTTGAAATGATATTTGTCAGTGAATAAATTTCATCAAAAATTTTCCATTCGCTTTAACATGAGCTTGCGCGCTTAATTGCCATGAGCTCGATAGGGCCTGTCTTATCTTTTATTTCAATTATTCTCCTTGATTATTGCTTAAATTTGTTCATTATTGTTTAACCGTTTCGAATGCTTTCAACTTATTATGGGTCTGCCGCCCTCCCGCACCGGCTATATAATTCTTCTCACCCCCCTTGACTACAAGTTTTCGAGAGGATGAATGAAAAAATGAAGATAAAAAAAAGAGAAACGACAAAAAGACAAGACAGCAATTTAAATTGAGTGATTGAAGAAAAAGAGATTATTTGAGAGTACTGCAAACTATTGTGAAGAATGATGTTAAATCGCCTATTATTAAGGTTAATCATTTACATAGACATTCACAATTTTAGTAAATAAATAAAGTGAAAGGTGTGAGAGTGTTCCATGGCAGCATAATATACAAAATCAGTACCAATATTCGAAAATAATCTGCGTTAAGAATGAGTATCGGGAATTTGTGCAAGTATATGAATTAATCCACAAAAATGTCATTGTCGATTATTGAGATATCGTGAGAGTGCTGTAATTATTTAACCCGTAACCAACCGATTAATGTTATATACTTTTTTGCGGTGGTCAGTTTTGGATTGGCGTCGAAGCTGCACGACCTCGAATCAAAATTCAAAAATTGCTCGAGCGATTGTAAAAGTAATAACTAAATAAAAATAATTACTTAATATTATGACAATGCATCGAATATTATCATCGATCTATATCTCTGAATTGAATAACAAATTCAACTTGACGCTGATCCAGAAATTGATAACATTCATCGCCGGAAGTTTGTGATATAATTAGTAAAAAATAAAAATTGACAAAAGAAAATGGTTGTTATCCAAAATACAAAAGTGGGGAAAAGAAAATGTCTAGCAATTCTACATTCACACTGAACATGATACAATATTAAACCGATGAAGTTTCTGTTGACGTGTTGCATCAGTCATTTGTGATTGGAAAGATGAAGCAAAAGCCGATGCGCCGCAATCGAACATTCTGGCAAAAAATTTATCAATGAGAACTTGTGTTGGGTATAGGATTTCATTTATTTTATCAATTAATTTCAATCAATCTGTTCAATGAATCACACAGTCGAATCAACATGACCACTTGCATTAAAAAGATTTGGTACAGTATGAGTGATATTAATGGAAAAAAAGTGAACAAACGCTCGGTGATCGCCAGGGAGGAAAGTGTAAGCAATGGGGATTGCAAAATAAAGAAAATGAAGTTGATGATACACAATTAGACCCTTACATCCATATTATATATATATTGTAATATTATTTTTGAAACTAGTAATATAATGTAGATTGTATCATATATTATAATGATATTGTAATAATCATTTCGTATAGATTTAGAAGAAAAAACAAGTGAATGGCCATTCGAAAAATTAATAAATGTAGATCTGGAGTGGGAGCACGAATGCCTCTGTGGATAATGATATTTTTACCAAGATTTTCGTGCGTAAGTCTTTTGGATTCTTATTGAAATAATGATGAAAACAATATTGAAATGTAATCACGAGGCATTCAAACATGATGCTATGAAGAATTGTACTGCCAAGAAGCAGACATTGATGTTAAATTTTCACGACAAAACGTATCTTCGAAGCAAAATAAAAAATTATTGCTCTCTTTTTCTCCAATACTTCTGACATTTTGGCAAATATATTTGGGATGAACATGATTAAATTATCTTTCTATATTCACATAACTCTGATGATTTAAATCGATTGCCATACATTGCCAATCAACAAACGTTGATCGACATCAAAATATGAGTAATTTTATTTATATGAGTACGAAAAAAATACAGAAAAACAAAGAAGTCTCTCTTCCCGTCCTAATTTAAGGCAAGTGATATTTGCATTAAAAAAGAATCAACGACGTTGTAGTCTTAGGTAATACACTTAACGGTAGCAGCATTGAAATATTACCTCAGACAGACGACATATAATAGATGACATATTGTTTTCTTCTAAATAAACCGACGAAAAAATAATCGACAGAAAATAATGAAAATGAAAATGAAAGAGGAGAGAAAAAAGTAATTCGCAGAGTTGTTGTATTGCGTCAGTAATTGATTACATTTTATATCCAAACCATTTTCGAACATGTGATGTGAATGTTTTTGAGAATTAATTATACGTATATGCTGGCATGTCGAAATGTGAGAAAGAACCAAAAGACGTAGGAAAAAGAAAACAAAAATAATTAAATAACGATCAAGCTACGATTGTCGTTTCGCAAAGCACGATATGTCATTCAGATGATCGAACGATTAATTTTTGCACGGGAATGATTTTGCAACGAGAATCGTCATAAATAGACTGATCTCCAATGTCCTTTTTTTTATGAGAAACTATTTATCAAATTTACATTGAACAACGGCATCTTGAGAATCGCTCACACATGCAAATGACTAAAAACCAAATTGATAAGAAAAATCTGTACCTAGACTTGACGAAATACGACATTGTGATGTCCAATGATCAAATATGTTGAAAAATAATGGCCCACTGGTTGCGGCCTAACATTTCCGAGTACACTAAAAATAATAAACATTATGTAAAATTTATCTGTACGTTCTCTCCAATTATTGATCCACATGAGAAATCATTTATTATTGTCATAGTTACATCATTTTACATCATAGCATGATATGGATATTTATTAAACGAATATCGCCAATATACTCTGACATATATGCAGGAAAAAAAGGTGTGAATCCCCTTAACATAATACATAAAAGCATTGGTACGGTTTTCTTCTTGTTCAAATCTTCCAGAAGTGAAGGTGCAGTCTACAATGGAATCGATCACTGAACAGTGAGTGAAAGAAATGACACCGCATCGCTTGAAATATACAGTTCACGAATGAATAGTACATCACTGGACGTTTTATTTTATTTTAGTTATGAGGCAAAAATTTGACCATTTTTACATTAGATGCCTTTCCAAAAATACTCATATTCATATTTCAATCTTGTATAGCTATACAATTCATAAAATCGATGAAGATCATTTTGTTGTTCATTAATTAATTGACAATACTGATGAATGCCCATATGCAGTAATCCTCTTCCCAATGTATGCATATATCCAATTTTTATCATGACAATTCACTCTATCATCCCAATCATTCGTCTCCTCAAATTATCAATTGCTATAATCGAAGATGTCTCATCATTCTTCAAATGTATCATCTGAACTACCTCCATGGCTCTGATTCATCAAACATTCGTGAAATATTATCTCGTAACATTTGTTCTTGCTCTGAAACCATTTTCCCAAATTATTTGGCTTATTCAATAAATAGTTGTCACATCACTTTTACCTGGTGTAAGATTGGCGATGATGCATTGTTTCCTCAGGAATTCTAAACACAGCGTTCTTGATAATCCAAATGCGTGCATGTTACATGTGAACGTACTGGAAAATGGAACAATAAATGCCATGTAAACCTGACCATGAATCAAGAAAATGTGGTCGTACAGTTCATTATTTCAGATCATACCCCAGTTGGCCGAAAACAATGTTTGCTTGGTACTTCCGATCTTCCGCAGCTATTTTTTCACGATCTAAGGACTTCGATCTGGAAGGTACTGGCCGGGCAGCTCTCTCACATTGGACGGCATCAAAAAAAGCCGCTGTCCAGAATCGCATCGATCCCCAAATAGGCTGCACTCGAAGATGTGTGTATAGATATTCCCTATATGGCTCCAAACCTGGAACTTCAACTACAACCAGAAAGAAATGAGAGATTGTCAGTCGGGATGATAATGACACTGGAACATACCTTCATGGTAAAAAGTAAAACACATATTCATGAGGCTTTTGGCTGGTGCAAAATCATCTGCTTCATGGCACTCAAAAAGTGCAACAGCAAAATGTTGTGCCAACGAATAAAACGATTCCTCAGACACACAAGCTCGTGCTCTTCTTGCATTGACAACTCTTGCGAACCAAATCCTACCTGATTCAGTCTGCAATGAAATTCATTTCCAATCAATGCATAAAATTACGAGCAGAATAGTAATTTAATTACATACAAGAACCATTTGGCCAAAGCTAGCTTTTTGCTCCTGGTCAATTGTATTTGGAGTATCGAAAAGACGTGGAACGAAGGATTTCATAAAATCAGCTGCTGCCTCTTCTGATTGACTATCTGCAGAGAGACTGGAAGCCCAGGACTGCACAGAACCAGAGGAACCTATGAAATATTCCATACGAATGAAACATTTTACTTATATCACAATGAAAATAAATGTAATTCACAGTAGTAGTGTTCAATTCCTCTTAACCTGATCGTTCCCACATTCTGTGACCGTCCATGTTCGAATCCAAACTCGTGCTTGGTCCGTATCCATCCTGATCACTGGGTGACCCACTGCTACATGGCACATCTGTACAATCAAGCAATATATAATTATCTATGTGCAACAACAAACAGGGTTCACGCCGAATTACAAAGCACAACAATATAGGACTAATCAAAAAAAATAACACATATACTACTAAGCAGGAACTTTTCGGAGACACAAGACGATTCCATAATATGCAACACTCCGTCTCTGGTAATGGGAAAAGAATAGTTTGTACTAATATTTTTCTATCAGGAAAAATGAAACACTTGCTATATTACGTAATGGAAATTCGAGACATAAATTAACTGCTATTTATTTTTATCCACATAGACCGTTAATGGATACGACTTTTGTGCGAATGTCACTGACAATGTCACTCATGTGGTAATACGTAGGTATATACATGGCCATGTGTATCGAGTTTGGAAAATGAATAACTCTTCAGTCCTCAGTATTTACCATAATGTCAGGGTTATCACCAACACTCAGGTTTACGTACATTAAAGATAACAGAAAAAAATGGAAATGAACAACAATAATGTCAAATTATAATAGCAGGATGCCAACAATGAAAGACATGATCCTGTAATACACACACATTAAACATGAATTTTCGGTTTACCTAAACGAAAAACGACAGTCTCATAGCGATCTGGAGCCCTCGCTTTGCAAAACAAGAAAAGAACAAAAGTATCAAAAATTAGTAAAAATTATCGCTGTTCATGAATAAGCATCAGCATTTAAATGTATTCAACATATTGTAACCGCTTAATTCTTGTTCGATCAACGTGCGATGATCACACAAATAGAATTGCATTTTGATTTCATTTTCTGAGCATTATACTTAATCTAATCGTTGATCTCAACTCACCTGTTTTATAATTGAGCTTGTCATAGGGGTCTGGCCCAGTTGCCCTGATATCTTTTTCTTGAAGCGGTTCAATACTCTCGAGGCTGTCTCTATCAGGACTTATTTCCTCGTCCACTCTTGTCTCTATCACGGTTTTTATCACCGGCGTTCTTGATGACGCAATCTCCTCGTATGTCATACCAGGCGGGAATTTCCTTGTAGAACGGGAAAAATTTGCACAACCCTCACGTTCGAGTTTGTGACGTGCCATTGCTTCGTAGTCTTCGAGAGAATGGCCGGTGCCGAATCTATAATAAATATAGAAGAATGTAGTTTTAATGGAACGAGGAATGTTGAAGCAAATTGAACTCATTCGAAAATTGTATAATGTACCGAGGTAATCGCAACTTTCGTCGGGCTGCTGCTTCATTATTATTTGTCACCTTGTGATCATTAGGATTTGGTGGCGATGGTGGAGATGACGCACTTGTTGTTACTTCACTATCTTCGAAGCTACTACTGAGGGCTGATCCAATTCTGCTGCTCAATCCTTGTAAATATTCTCCACCACCTCCAAGAGCCGATCTCATTGATCTCAATGCACCTTTAGTACGTCCCATTAAGGTTCCACTCCCATTCGAAGGTAATGCTGTTGTTACATCTACCATCGCTTGCTTTGTTTACCGCTGATAAGCGAAAATGAAAATATTATTTATCTGAAATAAAACAGATAAATGCTCACTTGTGCACATCAATTCATGTAACAAATGATACGTTTGGTTTCCTTCCAGCAATTATTGTGACCTCGGTCTCGAAATGATATCAAACTTGGAATAATATCTACAGCCAATGAACAGTGGGGGCCCGTTCCTATTCGTTGAAGCTATATAATTTCTGATAAGAATTATAGACCACACTTGGTACATATGTTTGTATTTGTGAGCAGAAAACATTTATTCATGCGTTCACCAACTGTAACTGCGACTTTATTTCATCAGTTGTTTATACTTATCGTCATTATGCAGTCCATAATTTGTCAGATTAAAAAGAATTTGAGCATCGCAGAATATAATGAACGATTCGAATTATATTTTTGCAGTATATTACAATTTAGTGGAGAAATTTCATTTCATATCATTTCACGAATCACAAACAAGAGGATTCCTAAATTCATAATTGTCATATCTATGAATAGTTGAACGGCTACTCAATGAAGGCACTCATTCGACAACTGGCAACAACTGATCGAATTTTTAGTCTGCTATTGAATGCAAACATGAAAGACTGCACTGCGACTCTTATGCGTACAAATACGATGCATTGTTAACATATGTGTGCAAGATTCTGATGTATATCTTCGCCCAGACTAAATTTTTGAAATGTGTATCATTTCCGCATGTGCATCCATATTTTCCATCACTTCAGTATGTTTATTTTCGAACTTCCTAGCACTATGAAACATTAAAATAATCTACACTAATTGTGAAGTAACTTTCGTTTATTACCGTAGTGAGATTTTATTCCAATTGTTGAAAGTCAGACAAATAATATTGAATTCCATAAACACTAGATGGAATCGGAAAAAAAGAATAATTTATTCCACACACATTTGTATAGTCATTGAGATATTGTACGATTTCTCGCTACATCATTCTCTCAAGATCGTTCACCAAGCACGTTCAATTCTCGATTCAGTTGTCAATGTATGTATACCCCGGGTACAACAGCAATTATTTGACACGTGATTGGTTTTTCATGTTGCGCAGTCGCGAATTCACCACATCAATACTGCACCTGTGCCCGCACCGCATAATGTTGCAAGCAAACAATTCGTTTTAATTGCCCACATGTGAAAGTGATAATACAAATGATTTTCGTTTGATCGGTGGTTTTCAATCTCGCAATGAAGAGATTTTTTGTTCATATCATAAAAATACGCTCCTCATTTTAGTTCTGTAGTATTTCACTCGTGCACTATTTCATTTTATCAAACGGGACATTATAAAGTAATTAATTTCTAAAACTCAGAGTTCCTTGTTCTTTATTAATGTTCTATATACGTATGTAAATCCATGGACTATTCTCTGAAATGCAGCTTACGTATTCAACAGCCATTTTGAATTCGATTGGAAAATTTTTTTCGGATGAAAATTATTATTCAGTAATTACTATTGTGAACAGACACGGATGAAGAAATTAAGTGATTAATATCGATGCATCTACTCCTTGATTTTCACTCTTTACAAAGCAAATAATTTCATTTCCATGCTTGCTTTTGTGCTTTTTGCGATGCTAATTTTTTCGTAATGAATGAGGCAATCAGAAGAGCTGCGAGTACAATTACAATTAGATAATAATCGAAGTCCTCTTTCAAGACATCAAATGTTTTCGATGGTGCTACACGTGTGTAAAACAGATCTGCAAATTGTGAAACAAACATCGATTCAGTTCAACATCTATTCAGATCTTGGTTCCATTCTAATTGTACAAATAGTAGTTCATCTAATTCAATGCATCTTACCAAGACCATGTGCAAATACTAAACAAGTACTTTCAAGGCCACTTGGACTTGTGTAAATGCCAGATACTCTGAATACACTTTGGTTATAATTAATAATGGAGTCCATGTGAATCGGAATTTCAGGCATATATGGGATAATACCCTCCTCCCTCAATTCTGGATTTGTAGGCCGCCTTGGATCCAACAACATCCACGGTATCTCCAAAACTCCACCATTAGCCAACGATACTACATAAAATACAAATGACTCAAATTGCATCGATGTTTGTGAGCATCATCAGAATTTACACGAATGTTGTAACATACCTAGAATGTGTTTACTCGTAATACCCTTCTCAGTTATTGTTTCTTGCATAAATTCAATCGATGCAGGGAATATAAATGCTTGTCTTTCAACCATTGGCAGTCGTGTTGTCCTCTTAGATGAGAATACGGTGGTATTGCTTTGCACTTTCCCTTCATAAAGTTCTAAAGTGGCAATTTCAGTTCTGCGACTTTTGTCATTATAATAACTATACACAACCCAATTTTCTGAATGCACTATGTGGATTGGCCCACGAACGCGTTTATGGACTAGGGAAAATATCATAGAACCGGATACAACGTCCAGAAGATATAAATTCATTGTATCTGTGAAAGTGATTAAATTCATTCATAATAATCGATAGAATCAAATATCCAGATAATTCTGAGATGCATACATGAAAAATAGATTGACACTCACTTTTATGAGTGTTACCGACACCCTCTGTAACGATAGCTACTAAATTCGGATTGATATATTTATACAAAACTGATCGATCACCCAGAACTCTTCCCTGAGAATGTACATGTTCTAATGGATTTTTTGATGCAATATGAGTTATTTTTTGATTTTTCGGCGATAAAACTAACTCCCAACTCTTATGAGCTATCAATTCCTGGAGGAAAATTTGAATGGATTATGAAAATGAAAACATTCATCATATCTCACCATATCAATATAATGTTGATACTAACCGTAGGGGTACTGTACGCAAGTGAAAATCCTGACAGTACACCAGTTTCTTCATTACCCGTGAATAGATATGTACTTTTACCTACTGATGCGGCAACTGCAGTCGCATTTTCAGGATAAACATGAATTTTATCACGTGAGTCGAGCAGTAAGATTGCGCGGAGGAATTCATCAGTAGTGGATTGTAATAACATTGACTGTTTGATTTTATATCCCAATTTCACTAAACCATCCAATACTTGTCCAGTGATTGGATTAAATGTATATATCACACCCTCTCCAGATGTCTGAAGGAAAGAAAAAAATATTGTATGACTTCGAAATCATGCATCGAATATTCGATCACAATAATTATTCATTCAACTCATACTTTATCGGTTGCTATCAATGCACATTGCGGTGGATGAGGGAAATGACGACTTCCACGTTGGACATACAAGAGAACAGTGTTGGAATCTTTTCTCAAACTGCCTAAATTTTGCAACCTCAATTGCCAAATGATTTCTCCTTTCTTTGATTCAATTCCGTACAACTGAATATGGCGTAAAAAGAATGACGTTACATATAAATATAAAACAGTGAGATAAATGTGAATAATTAGAAGCTCCGTCATCCCCCTTACCTTCCCAGCATTGGTGACAACCACGATCATCTTGTGCAATCCAAACTTGTCTCTGACTAGATCAGCCCGTTGGTTCCACGGTTGTGGGCTCATATCAAAAGCCGATTGGAATAATGACTTCAATTGGTTCGCTTGAGCAGTCAATCTGCGAGTTGCCATTCCAATGATGTCCCCTACGGAAATTAATTTATGGTAAAATACCGGAATAAATTTTGGTATGAAGAAAATTGTTCTCAAAGAACGAAATATCAATAATCACTACCAAATCAATTCATACGACTGAAGATACGAAAAACGAGGAATAATAGGCTCAAAAATTGTATAATATAGTTAATGATAATTGCAGCTGCATCATTGTACTCTCATGCACCAAATAATTCAGCATGAAATCGACTCATTTATTGTATAAGCCATCCGTACGCTTTCATGAATTGAATTCAGATAGAATCAACCATGCACGTCACGATGAAGATCAGCAAAACCATATTTACAATTCCTTCAAAAATCATGCGCCACTATTTCTGATACAATCTGATTGAATGCATTACTAGTCTGGCCTGTAGTTCACAATAATGCACCTATCAGTGAAGCTGGTCGGAATACAAAAATAATGGCAATGGAAAACATGTACGCAATTCATGCGACTTCCTTCAAATAATACAATCTTCTTTTCAATCTACTTCAACGAGCCTCTCCTGCCAAAACTACTTACATGAACTTTCTATATCGATACCTGCCAGCAGCCATTCATAAAAGAAACTTGATTAATACCAGATTTGAACTTAATTTTTACATCACGAAAAAATTGAAAGAAACCCAATAAAATTTGTGTCTTGAATTACTTCAGCAAAATACCTTTGAATCATATTACATTTAATTATATTTGTAATCATTGACACTATCGGATTTATGTGGAATTGAATAATCAGATAAAGAACTATGGAATGACCGCATGCAAATTGATTTTAAAAATACCAATCGACGACCTATGCTGTTGGATACAACCAATACGCGGGAAGATTGGATACACATATTTATCCATTCTCCAAAATTGTTTTCGTGATTTTTAAGAGATAAGACATTACTGCAGGAAACTTACTCTCTTTCAGGTTGAATTCGGTCTCAATTGTTTGATCACGGTCTGACATGGGTAACTCTAGGATTTCAACAGTTGCGATACTGGCAAGTGCTTCTTCACGTGTCCATACCAATTTATTGTGTTGCAGTAATGCTACACCATGGTCTTCTGATGACAACAGATGCCGACATATTGTTCCTTTATTGACTCGTGGACACACAGAAGCAACGACTATTGGAGACAGCAGCGCATTGTATGATGTAGACACTGAAAACTCCGATAGCGGTTCGGATGTCAGGAGATTTGTCGTTTTTATTTGGGTAACCTGCCAAACGTTCAGAAAGAATCGTCAATCATACTTCTAAATTGAGAATGATGATACAGAAGGTGATATTGTTATTCTTACGCCGTCTTTATACGTTGTCTCCAATATGACTTTCTCATTATCTATAGTAGTGATATAAAGTTTTGCATCCCCATCAATATCCCGTGGAATTGTATTCGTTACTTTGTCAGGAATCAATATTCGTTGCCTATTATCACCAACAGCAATTACAGATAATACTGATTCATCTCCGGGAGGAGATACCAAGTGGAATGGTCCTTGAGCACCAGCACCAAATATATTATTACTTGTTATCGATTGGTGCTGGGCATTCGGATCAAACAAATGAACCACCAATAATATTGCAAGAGAATCATCGCCTTTCAAACAAGCGAGATATGGTGCCACCAACACACACCTATCATCATAAATAATATTTTCATGTTATTGCACATCCATAACATTCCGGTACGGTATGAAGTATCTTACTCTGTTTCAGGTGTGATGAATGGTGCTGATACTTTTCTTGTATTCAATTTTTCGCCAGTTTTACTGTCATATGATGTAACTTCAACACCACTGTTATATAGTGGCAGAATATGATGGAGCGTTCCATCTTTCAGGTGCCACTTCACGTCCTGTAATCTAAATTTCGAAAAATACTCAAATTCATATTCCAAACAATAAGAATGTCATCATTAGAAACATTGATGATAAAAATAACGTAAGACATTTTTCGTGTTTCACAAAACATCAGCGTGAATAATGAACATATGAGCGTATTCATATTGTAATTAACAAAAACCTGTCAGCAGAATACAAGCCAACTGTGGAAAACGATATAAATGGTGTATCTAATCTGAAACACCAATATAATCAATTCAAATAAGGAATTGACGTATCTATATAATAAAATTAGTATATTTCGCACTTAGTTTAATTCGAAAACCAATGAACATTCCAAGATAATCCTTCATACTATAGTCACTTGATGAATTCACATAAGTAAATTGATAAACATACCGTTCAGGATTTTGTTCAGCAATCGGCCATTCGTTGAGAATATGTCCAGTTGCGAGATCCCATACACGAACAATTGCAGGGACACCACCACTCACAGAAATTAAATCTCCATCGGCTACTCCACCCAGAGTGTGTATTTTGCCCGCATAACCTCGTTCCAGTACTCGTCGCCATAATATTTGACCTAGTGTTTCAATTTTATGCGATTAATGAGAGAAAGAATTTCCGTATTCGGATTACAGTAATCAGAATGGAATATTCAGCAATATTATTACATACCAGATTTCAAATTCAATGCGGCAACAACATTCTCCTCCGTAGCAACAATAATTTTTTTTGCGGTGGAAACTGTATCAAAACTTGCAAATTTAATTTGACCAACATAATTTTGTCGCCTATAGAAAAATAAAATTATTATTATTCATCCACTCCTTATAGAATCCGGAATGAAGTTATGAATTATTGAATAATTGTGTATGCATGTGCATCATTTAAAAGGTTCAGTCGATTACTGAAGAATATTATATTTTTTCCACGTCATATTTACCAATCAAATTTCCCAACTTGATCTTCGTAAAGACATAGTGAGAAGTTGAATAATCCAAATAAGATAATTATGCATTGCATTAACTGCGTATCAATGATAAATCGATTTATATTTCCTTTAAAACTCCACATGAAGGGAGCCATGACGATTCACTTGTGTATCATTGAAATGATGAATTGCTGAAATTGTAGGTTAGGTTGGTGCCAACACCACCGCCCGCATCTCCTGGGGAATTTCGCTATCAACGCCACATAATTTGAATGGCACATATTTGAACTAATTTACGTTCGATGTCAACGTGTGTTCTACCTTTCTCGAACTTCAAAATCAGCTGATGTTGATATAATACTCGATCTAGAACTTCTGTTCCAAAATCGGTATCATCTGATATCATTAATATATTCTTTCATGATATATTATGTGCAGTTCATTGTGCATTATCACTATGTTCGCGGTGAGCTTTACTGCGATGATTTTATTGACTGTTCACTCCAACAGTTGACTTAATGATCAATTGTTTCAAGACCAAATAAAGAACATGTTATCATTGATACATAAATAAGATCATTCAGATCTTACACTCACAAGTTTGTAGTGTTGAAACTATTGGAACAATGAAAATTGTTTGTGCAGCGCCGTCATGCAAATATTCGACGGGAAATGAAGATTCCAGCGATATTATTTTCATCAGTTTCCCTGATGATGACACGTAAGATTTTGTCTCTATTAGTAGATCTGCTATGTAGCGTTCGACATTTTCTGTAGAAGTAATTAAATATAATAGTATATTGTTTGTCTAACTAAAATTATGATTTCTCACTGATATTGATAATTCATATGAATGACAGGAAATAAAGATTGTTACATCCTACATGTATTGAGCCATTGGATGAACAATCGAATGACTCTGTGAAGTTCAGTGAAAAACTTTCATTGGTGTTGATATTACAGGTCCACAGTATGGGCCCACAATTGTGGTCGACCGGATCTCATCATCAAATCGAATAGAGAACTGCATTTGAACTATTATATTTGTTCAAATCACATTGAGGACCATTACTATTTGAGCAAAACAAACGATATTGTTATTGCACAAGGCGCAATCCCGACTCTTTTCCGATCGCATAGCGAATCCCCTGAACATTTCGCATCATTAGACGATCAGTATGCATCCTCCGATCGTGTTATTAACTCCTTACAATTAGACGATTGCATCGATACAGTAAACAGCAATTGCCCACCAAATTTTGTTGATAATGCAAGTAACTCTGATTATCCAACGACAATTTATCATGATGAGTTACAAAATTCCAACAATGATTTTGATGATAGTGATAAACAAGATGAGAGACAAGTTAATGATGATAATAATCTGAATTTTTGTAATATAAATATGAATATAGATCATTTTGATGGGATGACATTAAGATTTACAAATTTATGTCGTATCTGTGGACAATCAGCGCCTGATGGGATTGATATCATTGGAGATCGGGCGACCGAACTCAAATTGAAAGACAGAATTCATCTGCATCTGCCAATAGTCGTTGAAATGAATGAAAATGACGTCTTGCCGCAAAAAATGTGCACAGACTGCTACGAAAAACTGGAAGTGTTCCATTCTCTAGTCATAACATGTTTGCAAACCGATATACGGCTAAGAAGATATTTCAATCTGCCCAGCAAGGTATGTACAGTTTTAGAAATCAAATTTGCGATTTTTACGCAGTTGCCTTGATGAATGAAGAGAAGAACTATTAATATCATTCTCACATTTTCAATTAACTTTATTCTCACAGTATAACAATGAGGAGAAATTCCAAGAGATAATATTGGCCAATGAATTAGAAATGGATAATGAAATACGTCCAGAGGATTCTGCCGATGAACAGACAACGATCATTACCAATGAATCAAAAAATTTGCCACCAGCATCCGGTCATTTTAATGTAGAAACTAATAAAAATTCACTCTCACATGAAGTTTTACATAATCAGTCTACCATTCAATATAGTGAGAATAATCCATCATCCTCAACTGTAAAAACTTCGAGTCATTTAAAATTTATTACACATCCGGATTTGAACAATTTGATATTACAACCGTTGCAATCAATGCATAATTCCAGTGTCAAAAATCTACCATCTGATACATGTGTTGTGGAGAATATCAATGATAATATTGTGAACAAAAATAAAAGGAATGACAATACAGAAAATAATAATGAATTCGAAACTCGTGATAACAATGACCAAATATCAACAATAACGGAAAACAATATCCATGTTATTTGTGCAATAAATGAACAACCAACTTTCGAGAGGAACGAACCTATCGAAGACCATAGAATATTAGGTGAAGAGACGTTGATAAAAGTCACTTCTGATAAAGGTGCTGGGACATTCGATATATATGAGGATTTGACATCACACGAACAATTGCACACCGGAAATGAGATTCCACAGCTCAAACGACGATGTGGGCATTGTACACTTGCATTTAATGATCGTAAACAATTGCAATCGCACATTTTAGAAAATCATATTGGTCAGCGTCTTCTATTCCAATGTGGTTTATGTGACAAAGTTTATGAAAAATGGTCAAGCTTGGATGTTCATGAAGCCACGCATCGAAAAGACAAACCTTTTTTGTGTGACCTGTGTGGTAAGAGTTTCAAACATTCCAATAATTTACGCGGTCACAAAAGGATACACTTGGACATTACGAAAAAGAAACGACACGTATGCGATATTTGTGGTAACGCATTCAGATCAAGGTGACTTCTGAAAAAACAAATCAGGAAACTAACTATTGTATCGCTTACGTTTTCATTATTCACATACATTTGTGTTATGCAGATTTCATCTACGTGAACATATGAATCAACACAATGGCAGCAAACCGTATACATGTGAACAATGTGGCAAAGCATTTTCAAAACGAATTCAGTTACGACAGCATCGACTGTCTCATGGAGTAAATAAATATGCATGTCCGGTTTGTGGCGTCACATTCAATCGTAGAGGAAATATGAATACTCATTTGAAGAGACACAGTAACAACGACGGAATGTATACTTGTAGTGTAAGTAAATATCGGAGTTAACCAATCAATCATAAAATCGCGATGGAACTCTGAGTGATAAGAATATGGTTATTCCAGGTTTGCGGTTGCCGATGCAAATCGATGAGTGAATTGAAAATGCATCGTAAGAATCATTCTGAAAATGATATAATAGAAAGTATCAAAAGAAGATGTAATGACAAAACAATATGGGAATGCAAAATGTGTTCACGAATTTTCCCGAAGCGTGCAGCTTTATTGAACCACGAACGTACCCATGATAATGATCAGACGTGTGTTGAATGTGAGAAATGTGGTAAAAAATTAGCGAATAAGAACTCATTGAGATACCATACCAAGTCGATACATACAACAGAACGGCCTTATGCGTGCCAAAGTTGCGACGAATGTTTTATCACGAAAGAAGCACGATTAATACATGAAAGAATACACACTGGTGAACGCCCATATGTCTGTAAATTATGTAACTTACAATATAGATGTTCAAGTCATCTAAGTCAACATATGAAAGTCCATTCAAAAATACGGCCATACGTATGTCAATATTGTAAAAAGACATTCACACGTAGAGGTGCAATGACAGTCCATGAACGAATTCATACTGGCATCAAACCATTTGCATGTGATGTATGTGATAAGCAGTTCTCTCAAAAGAATGATATGATGAAACACACAAGAACGCACGATACGAAGTTGACTTTACGATGCGAAGAGTGCAATGAAATATTCGCAAGCAAAACTGCAATCGCTGCACATTTCGAAAACATACATAAACCAAACACAAGTGACTTTTCCATCATCAATAGTATATGACAGTCAAAGCATACCTGAATAGATGATTGGATTAATTTTTTGACGAAATAATCTTTTTTCATTCAGTGCAGGATTAATACACTCCATATCATTGTAGTTCCATGTACAAAGTTTACTATAAACCATCAATTCCAGATTATATCACACGGAATTGGATGATCATTAATCCTTGGTTAATTAATTATTGATAAGAAATGTGTGAAAGCAGAAAGTTCGGTAAAAAAAACTCGCCATATCCGGAAAGACTTCAGAATAAATTGTGATAGGAACATATCTTGATGAATTCAAAGAAACTCTATCTATATGATTGAAGAAACGGAACGGATTGGCACATTATTAGGAAATGATTAAGTTCAATGGTCATTAACATATACATCGTCCAACGAATGATGACGATGTGATAGTGACGTGATAGTGACGTCTTGTGATTGGACAGCAAGTTGTTATATATTTACGATTAGATAAGCCAATTCCATCAAATGTTATCTTATTTATGATACTTTCTCAATCCATGTAATAAATTTCCATTCCGAAAATTTCCAACAATTATAAATGAGGAAAAGAATGGTCAAGTTTGATATATTGTTCATCCTATAATCTAAATATTCGATTCGAAGTTCATTATCACACATGATTTTCAACTATGGACACCGTTGAAAATTGATCAACAAACTTGACACTGAATTCGGCCATGACCCACAGTGCGTCAGCACATCCTACATGAATATATTCGCATGGCTTTGACGGCATTTCCAATGAATATATACGAGAGTGATTTGTGTGGAACTATACATTAAACTTATAAGCGACTCGAAACTAACGTCGCGACCAGGCATCATCTCACTACCGTACACCGCTTCACATATCCTTCGATTACGTAGAAAATTGCATTGTTTGCAATTACTGTAAACAATTCGAAGTACGGATCGTTATAATGGACGAAATTTATGAAAAGATATCTGATGACGATGAATTTGGTCCTGATAATACTGAAAAAAGTGAAATTCAAGATTTTTTCAAAGGGCAAACAGTGTTTCTTACTGGATGTACCGGTTTCCTCGGGAAATGTATCGTAGAAAAATTATTGAGGAGTTGTCCAGATATCAAAAAACTATTTTTGATGGTCAGACCAAAAAAAGAGTCATCGGTTAAGCGAATGGACAAATATTTTCAACATTTAGTAAGTAAAGAGAACGTCCCAGTGGGAATAATTCACTAATCATGAAATCATTGTAGTTGTTCGACAAATTACGTAAACTACGGCCGAATTTCACATCGAAAACAGCTATAATTGAGGGTGATTTGACGTTAGAAGGAATGAATTTAAGCGATGAAGATAGGAAACTGTTGATGGATGAAGTGACTGTTATAATCCACAACGCATCAAACGTGAAGTTTGAAGCGAAAGCTTCAACAATTCTGCGATCAAATGTACAGGGCACAAAATATATGCTCGATTTAGCTAAACAATGTGGAAATCTCAAGTGTTTCATATACGTATCCACGGCATATTCTCATTGTTATCGTCACTACATTGAAGAAAAATGTTATCCATCACCTGCAAATCTCAAAGAAATACAAGATGTGATCGATGCTGACGAACAATCCGCAATTGGTCTCACAGATGATGCGAAACATGCTGTTTGTCATCCATGGGCTAATGTTTACACATATAGCAAATCCACTGCTGAATCGCTAGTTGAAGAATCAGCAAAAGAGGTTGATTTCACTTGTATTATCTACAGGCCGAGCATTGGTTCGTATTAATATTTAATTCAATCAACACCTTTTTTTTCACTATGCATGTACAATTTACTGATTCATGTTCCTCATTATTGCAGTGACATCAACTTATCAAGAACCCATTCCCGCTTGGTGTGATAATATTAATGGACCAGCTTTGATATTTCTGGGAAGTGGACTCGGTGTATTACACGTTGGATATGCACAAAATTTCACAATGGATTTCATACCGGTCGATATGTGTGCGAATGCACTTCTAACTATCATTTGGGATGTTGTAACTCACAGGTAACTCATGTCTCCATAATTATTGTTGAACTCATCAAACGTATCGCATTCTATCTGGAATCAGATAGACTATGTTAATATGAACCCGAATCTATTCTAGACAGAATCATATTGGTAAGGTGGCCGTTTTCAATTTTGGATCATCTAATGTGAATTCTACGAATTTCTTAAATTTCGAAGCATCAGTTGTACCAAGAGGCGAAGAAACACCAAGCTCAAAGATGATCGGGCCACACTTCACATATACTACATCGAATTTCTTTTGGTTCATGTTATTACATTTTCTATTCCATTTCATACCAGCTGTGTTTGCTGACATATTCCTCTTGACGACTTTTCGAAAGCCTCTGTAAGTTATCCATATTCTCTGCTTAATGATCAAAGATTTTGTATTGATTGATTTTGTTGCATGTAAATTACATCGTCCATATGATTTCTATAGAGCAATACCGATATTCTGGAAAGCAACAATGAATTTACGAAAAATGACGTACTTTGGATGTGGGAATTGGAAAATTTGTGTCAATAAGACACAAGAAGTTTGGGACCGTATGAATAAAAGAGATCGACATTTATTCTTTTGTGATCTGCGACTGTTGGACTGGTCTGTCTATGCTTACCCATTTTGGCCCGGACTTCGAGTATATTTGCTCAATGATCCCATGTCTACCCTAGAAGCTGCTAGACGGCGGTTTGCAATAATCCAAGGAACATTTGAAACCATCAAAATATTGGCACCGCTTTGTATTATTTATTATTGTGTCTCCAATATACTCATTAAAATGTTACCATTGATAAGATATGTTTTAAGAGAATGGTATAATGTAAAATGCTGATTGGGGATGGGTATTGAAAGACATGATTCATTATTATATATAGAATAATACTCTTTATTGTTTTTTTATGGTTGTTGTTGTCCATATTGTGTGTTGCTTACTTTTTTCAAGTTTTTGTTGCCGCTGCCGGTATTTTGGTAAAACAGTACGTGTGATACAACTTCTGCTGCTAAAATAACGTGTCAGACCACTCGTGTTTTGCGTACCGCAATTTCAAACCGCTTACGACTAGAGTTATTGTAATTTGTTACATTTTCCCTCCTCCACATTCTCCCCCACTTTCGTCCATTGTATTTTAGTTTCAATTTTATGCACAATTTATTCCAAATATTCTGATCGAGTAGAGACAAAAAGGTTTACTGAATATGCCGAGATAATGTTTTATTTATTGATTAAACAATTTTTTTTTCTTCTTTTGCAAATGCGGTCGTCATAAGAAGTACGTTGAAATTTCGAGTGATCGGTACACGCTCTTTAGAGATATACCGTGCATCATACAAATTTTCTATTTTTCGTTTTATCTATTAAAAGGTCACGTCTGAACTCGAAGCAGATCAGGAACAATCACATGACGGTTTGTTTGGATAAAAATATGAGTTAACCCACAAAAGAAAAATAAAAGTTGGAAAAAATAAACGTATATGAAGAACGATTTTACGATTCAATTAATGATTATTTGTTATAAATCCATGAAGTAATTAGTGTCTCCTCTCTACTACCGAAGAGAAAACGCTTTTATGTTTTTTTCAGTTATTTCCATCCTCCCTCCGCGTCCCTTCGCTTCGAGTGCATGGCGCGATTTGTTTATTTTTTAATTTTTTACATATTTTTTTTTTCATTTTTTTTATTTTTCGATGCAACTTTAACTCTGTCTTTCTGTAAACCATCTCTGCGCTACTATTTACAATGTACACATGTTGTCTTTCCTGTCCTAAGTTCCCGTGGCGGTACGTGAACTCACTTGACATACGAAATTAATCACTTCAATGATTGTTAGACGTTCGACGGTTATTAAAACAAAGTGGCTCTAGCGACTAGTGTCCTGTGTATTTCATATGGATAAATCTGTTGCTACACATTGTCGCGAAAATTAATGAAGTATATGAATTCGATAAGCATCTAATTATCTTGTTTATTCGTTTCGGAGCATGAAGAATTGTACGTTGAACATAAAATTGGGAAGATGCATTCAATTAGTTTTCTTCTCTACACGAAAAAACAAAGCGGACGAAAAACACGAATCAAGAATTGAAGCTCATCGATCGAATGCGAATCGTGCGACTCCAAAAAAAGCAACCTCGAAAACCGACTCGCGCCGAGAATACACGACCAGCGTGAAATTTGCGCAACATTTTCACTATTTTTTTTGTTGTTTTCAGTAAATTCAAAAGAAAGCAAAAACTACTACTTGGAAGATTAGTGTCTTGGAATATAAATATAAGCAGTCGTAAACACGTTTCTCGTTATTCAAGTCGATCAATTATAGGCCGAATACAATTGGAGAATTTGAATTACATTCGATTAAGTCAAATGCCATAGAATCAATCAACATTATTATCGTCATTTCGTTAATCAAGTGAGATCACCGCTAAAACGCTTTGTATCACTTATACCAAGGTAAATATATATAATAATCTTAT
>JABMBR010004466.1:0-24816 GCA_018881525.1 Meteorus sp. PSUC_FEM 10030008
TATATATGAGATGAAGGAGTAAAAATGCGTAGAGGGGGGAGAATGTGGATGGTAAGAAGCGACTGGGCAGACGCGAGAGACGAAGGTACAGGGGAAAGTTTAAATGTCTACTGGCGCAACGGTGCGATCAGGAAAGAAAAAATAAGAATAATAATAAATGTCGAAGGCGGAGCAAGATGAGAAAAAAAAGGAAGAATGATGCAAAGTTGGTGAGTTAGAGAGAGATAAAAAGCAGTTCACTCTTCATAAATTTCATGTTTATACTGTACTTGACTTCACGTAGATAACCACAATAGACTGATATAAATTCTCGTCCTTGAAAATTTTTGTAATATCACGTTTGCAACGTTTCACAGTTATCAATGTTGAAATCAAGTTTGTGTTCATTGCTCTATATATTTTAACATTCGTATCTTTCATTATTTCCTATAATTTACTTTTTATTTCATGATACTTTTCTTTTATTTCTTCGTGTATGTTACACTGGTTGATATTCTCAACGTGTTTTGACAGGAGAGTTTAATTCGGTGTATTAATAAAAAAAAAGTATAAAAGGTGAAGAGAACAAGTGAACATGACGAAAAAAATGAAATGAAGAAATAGAAATGCGACTGATGGCAATGTACTGTCCAGACACATGTAAATGTATGAATATATGCATAGCAGCTAGTGCGCTATTTAATACCCAGTGATCATCCAATATTTATATTGGTATTCCGTGCATAGACGAAAAGAGAAGAGAAGTCTATTTACTTGAGCTCGCCGCGCCAGCCAATGCATAATAGTTAACTACATATATATATTTGTATTTACACATACGAAATATACAGGGTGGACTGGGATTTAAAAAATTCTTGTTAATGGTATTCTGTGTTCATTTGAAATCGAACAATCTCATACGTTTTATTCCTCAATTTAATTCGTGTTTAATTATTCATATCATGCCATGTTTGTTGCAATGATATCACTTACTCAATAAGGAATTTTGCAATGTTACAACAGTGTGGAAGTTCAGATTACTAATTTAGTGAAAATTTTTTTAGTGGTTGAACTGACGGACAATGGAAGTAGATGATACGAAAATGTTAAAGTAGATAATCAAAATATTTCGATTCAGATGGTGAACTGGTCTTAGATTGGTATTTATTCGAATTTTTAATCGATACTTCGATATATCAAAATGAGACAGTGAAATCTGTGAAATTGTCACACAAAATAGTGATAACAACTTGGTGAGTGCACTTGAAAATTTTTGTAACTAAAAAAACCAATTTTCTAAGCGATACTGAAACTTTTTATGGGTTTTTTTACGGTTCATTTTTCATCAGATGGTAAATTTTGGGAAAACTAGCCAGAACTAATTCCCCATTTCTCAAATTTTCAATGGAAAGAATCATGTTCGTTAAATTATTGAATCGGGCATTAAAGTAAAATTTCAAATATGGCGACTATAAAAAATTAAATTACCGAAATATTTTCTCTATTCTCCGTGAAAATTACATCCAAAGCACAGACTTCAATCTATCGTTCTTTTCTATCTGACAAATAAAATTTTTACTACATCCCAGACATCTTCTCTCATCCGTACAATATTCTTTCAGACACCCTGTATATACACGTACAAGAGAAAAGAACTACTTGGCACGCATACCGATGTTGTCATACACGCATATATGCGCTTATATTGCTTCGTCTACCATACGTTAAAAATTACTGCGAAATATCTTTAGTGTCAACGGACTATGCATGAAGAAAAATGAAAAATTCAAATAAAAATATAAGAAAAATGGTAAAAAACGTGTTAAATCGTCTTCTCAGGATATATACAATGTACACATATAAACCAACTCGTGGAACTATTTTTCAAATCAAAAACATTCACGCCAACCGACATAAAAATGTTTATTCTTAGATGTTTCATTGAAATATTGCTAAATTTACCAACATCAAAATAAAAAAAATAACTAATATACGTGCACGATGTTAAAGAAAAATTGTGTCTTCATACACGTACGCTTCAAAGTGAGAATAAATTTGGCGCAATAAATAAATAAATATATATGCATACATACATACACATCTCTGTGGGCGATGTGCCAGCACATTTTCGTCTGGACTGTACGGAATAGTCTAAAGCGAAAAGAGCTATTGGAATAATTGGCCCCCGGTTGAGTTACGACCTGGTGGATCGTTGTCGTAAAGCCATGAACGACGACAACGACAACGCGCACGTTCATGTTCTTTTAACGATTCGTTGCGAGAGAGTCTCTACCGTCAATCCACATCGCGTCCAATGTATATAAACTATCCATGGGGACTTTTCTTTCTGTCTAGCAAGTCTGGTTTGTTGGCGAATCTTTCTATATATACATTATGCATCCAAGTATTGTACCTACCTAAGAACAAACCTGCACACCCACCTCTTCACTCGCCATTTTCTCGTCTTTATTGCGCTGAGCTCCGATTAGGTCGCTTTTTTTCTCCCTTCTCCCTTTTTTTTTATTAGTTCTTTTCTTCGTTGTCGAAAGTATAAGTAGCACTTTTTATTTATTTTCGACAGTATATAAGCAAAGTGAGGAGGGGGAAAAACGGGCAGATTCTTAACGACCAATCTAAATTCGGCGTTTAATGTTTATTCGTGAGTAGACCGTAATTAAGGTTTTTCTTATGTGCGTTATTTACAATAAAAATCAACGAAAAATTTCACGTGAACTTTTTCTATTTTCGTTTTTTATTGTGCTTGTTACCTTTTTCTCTTTCTGTTTCACTTGTGTTGCGGCACATTTTCTACATAAAACTTGCGCCGAGTGATGAAGTATAGAACAGTTGCGTTCACTGTGGTTACAAATTATACCGCCTATAAAGGCGTTTTGTTCACAATAAATTCGACAACTTCTTCAACGATGCAAATGAGTAAAGAAAGAGTTGAGATAAAATTCATATACCGGTTTTTTCGGAATAATAAAAAAATAGATATTCAAAAAACTCGATTCGCTACATTGTAAGTTATAATACATACATAAATACATTTATGTGCATCGAAGAGTGGTACACCATATTCATAAAAATATAAAAAAATAAGAAATTAAAAAAAATTTATCAAGTATCAACTTACACGAGACTTCTTTTTTTAACATCGATTGTAACTCTCTTATTACACTTCTCATCAACACCCAACAATCTCTGTTTAAATTTATTCCTTCACAAAATTCACGAAATATTTTTTTTTTATAATAAAATCCTCCTTTTTCCTGAATCGTTTTTATTCATTCCATTCATTTTCGTTTGTTTAATCATCTCAAACAATAAATTTGACTTGAGCAACAATTTTCCATTCGATTATAATTGTCTTATCATTCGTGTTTGAATAAATGCGCTAACGATATTGTCTTTATGCAGTTTGTTCCTTTCTTTTCTAATCTGACTCACGATAATACGTACATATTGGGTTAAGATCAATATAAAAATAATAGAAGTTGTGAGAAGTGGAAGAAAAAAAAATTGTAGCATTTATTATCTGCAACAAATATGGAGTCAGATGGTGATGTTGAACAATTCCCCGATCAAGCGAGAAATCTTGTATGACTGTTATATATCTATATACGTGCGAATCTGTGAAGTGGCGCGAATGTAGAAACGGGACAAGTCAACTTTTTCTTGTAGAACCGGCTACTTCACATTTGGTCTCGCATGTTCGATCAAACTGGTAAATAAACCGCATTGCAGCTACCATCAGAGTTCGTTATTGAACAGAATGTATTGCTCTATTTATAAACATATAAATAAAATGACTTTGAACTGGGTGCGCGTGTCCTCAACTCTTTGACTGTCACATTCTGTAAATCTGCCGACGACTTCCTGCCACATTCGTTATCATTAGGGACGTTATTGCAAATGGGATTTATTCGAAATGTCAATTCAGAGAAATAATATTGAAAAGTAGTTAGGGAACGATACATTTTACGTTAGTGCGATGAAAAAGTCATTTAATTAGTTATATAAAAATTTATGAAAATTATCAATATTTATTATGAGTTAAAAAATTATTGTCACTTGGTATATGTTGCCATGCATACAGCGAACACATCTTGACTATATTTATATTCAATATAAACGCGCAATATGGTCAAGATATATCAGAGATTTGTAAGAATTTGTTGAGATGTAAACTCGACGGTAAATGCATAATTTTCTACACATCATTTTTCATATAAATTCATAGACAACAATTTTTAATGATTATTTACTATTTACCATGATTAACAAAGATGAAGAAGTAATAAAATAAATTATTGATATGATTTAGTGTGGTTGATATAAAGAAATAAATTAAACTCCAGTGATTCACACAAACCACCGGATTCTGATGAAATAAAAAATATTCATTTGTGTTTCGCTAATTTATATCAAACGAAATAAATGATATGCATAATCCATCAATAAACTGAATTAATAATTCAATGAATCACCACTGATGTAAATTTCCAGAAAATTGGTTAATATTATTCATATATATTGAATATGAATCTGTAAATTATTCCAATTGCGGTTGAATAACCATCGAATATATACTAATTAGCTTTTTCAATGTTGATTGAATGAATGATAAATATATAATTTTCATGTGAATATTGCAGCTTTGTATTTCACAATACTCAACCAGTTCCTAATCGAATTAAAGAACGACAAAGCAATTCGACAAAAAAAAAACATCAGCAAAATACTCCTGGAAATTCTCAAGCATTATATTTCCCAAATAGCCATTAAAAAGATCAATTATCATGAATTGTTCTCATATCGCATCTGAGATGAAAAGAAAATCCGAATTACACAACTGAGAAATAAATTCGGAAAAATAATTTGGAGTTTTTTTTCCTATTTTCCATTATGTCACGTTCAATCATTTTTTGTTATTTCCATTCTACTCCCCAATTTCTCTCACGTATCCATTTATATACAAAGTTGTATTCATCATACGTATATAAATACATTTTTATAAATATATTTATATGATGGTGAGTTTCACAGTCTAGATCGATGTAGAACGCGCTGAATTTATCTTTCGACTGTTCACGCTACCGACCGTAAATTTATTGCCAACTTGGAGAGACGGTCGCGCGCGGTGTCTTTACTCTCTTATATTCATATATACCGTAGTGTATCTATATATATGAATATATAAAGGATAGTAAGGAGCAACGATTGCGTGACGCGAGTGCTTTCGCACATGGATAATAAATATCATTGTGGAATGGCAATGTCGAGACCGCCCATTGCCAAACCCTGTTTAAAATGTATTTTCTACTTGGAAATCATCTAACGCCCGCGTCGTTATTTCTTTTCAACTCTTTTTCATCATTACAATGGTATTTTCATGTCCAATTGACTTTTCAAGTTGAGAATGTCTACCTTCAATTCACCTCGAAATTTAATTGTTCTGCTGGCAGTAAGAATAAGATTAACTCGATGATTATTACGAATTCAAAAAAAAAATGTTCGTCCTGTATGACATGTCGTTAATTTATGTGCATCTTCATACGTCATTATGGAATTCACCCATAGTATTTACTCCAGTAAAAAATAATAATATGATAATAATAATATATTTCGTACTTTTTCATCTTCTATCTTACTTTCTCTCCAGTTAAAGCATTTTAATTTGTGTTGGTATTACAATGTTTCGTAATGCACACGCAAGCAATAACGACGACCAGCCACTTGAATCTCATAATTATTCCTTGCTAACAACCCTCTCCGATATGATTTTCGCACCAGCGAGTTTAAATATGCGAATAATAAATTGAATTAGCAGTAAACACGTACAGCAATGGTGAGTGCTTCGAATATATCCATTTCGAAATAAAGGGATGGAGGAAAAAAAAATGTAATTGTACATACATTTTGTTCATCTTTAATTTCACTAATTGCGATCCACTCACACAATACTCTTATCATGATTCATTCATTATTTCTAAAGAAAAAAAATGGTAATAATGATAATTATTTATCGAAACTCGATTTTTCAATTACTATACCAACATGAAGCGAACGTGTATCCTCACACACACACACACACACACACGCACACACACACACACACACACACACACACACACACACACAGACCCACCATATTCGATCAAGTCAACCTGATTACGATCTGTAAAACTTATAAGTAATTGACGTTGCCATAATTTCACGGATGTACATTAAGTCGAAAAAAAAGAGAAAAAATGAAGAAACAAAATTAAATATTAATAAGATCGAATTTTTATACTGTAGAGTTTAATAAAAAAAATTTTCAGTCTTCTCCTTCAAAGTCAAGATGAAAAAAAAAATTTGCGACATTCACAAACGACAGAATAAAATGAATGCGCGAGTTGGTGGTATGTGAGTGCTCTGACATCCGGGCGAGAGCGCAGTAAATTGCGCATTAGCAATCAATTACGAAGAAAAGCCGGATGATAAAGAGACAAGGATGTAATGGAGATAGAGTGAGATGAGGCGGAAAAAAAACGAATTAAAAAAGTGGAGGAAGTGAAAACAAAAAAAAAGGAGGGAAATGAGAGTACGGCGAAGATTACGAAGAGGAGTGGACAGGTGAGGCCAGGGCAGGGAGTGTTACAACGACGATGAGGACGACGGGGCAATGGTTACGTCTCGCATCCTCAGTTCATTTAGAGTGGCACTCCCTGTCTGCTGCGGCGCGTCGACCCACGCCGACTATATCTCCCGCAAAGGTTTCTGCACGGCGATATTATTATAGCCGTATGCCCATGTATCACGCGAGACTACCAGATGGATCACTTCCCCTACCCACACAAGTATATAAATTCGCGAAAGAAACTAAAAAGGAAAACGAAAAGAAGCAGGATGATGTTTATATATATAAACGATGACTGAAGACGACGACGTTTTATGAAGATTTTTTTTTTATTTCTCCACACTTTTTGTTCTATTTCAACGTTTCATTCAGTCGCTCATAACCATCGATACATCATGGATTTTTCGTGGATTAATTGACAGGGTAGAACTCGAGACACTTAATTTTATTTTTTTCGTTCATTAAAGTGATTGGAATGCACTTTTTTCCCAAAGACAGAAAATTATTTCATCATTAAATATCATATCGTCATAATTTAATTTTCTTGTAATGAATAAATTTCGGGTATCTCCTTCATCATGATTATATCACTTCCTGAATGTCCTTCATTTTGTTACGAAAGATGTTACGGGGAATTTATTCGCCCGTTCGATTATGTTGAACCAACTTTTATTTAACTCTACATCGCAATCTTCAGTACATGGTATTCCCACACGGAACAAAATCAGGTCAATTTCTTCGAGTCAATTGGAAAACGAGGCCCTACCACATTGTCGCTATTCAGTTTGAAAATATTTTAGTACATGAAGTGATTTTTATCTGTAGTTTGTGCCATAAGATTTAGGAAATTGTGAAACATCAAGTGCTGGAATAAATCGCAATTCATAACGTCGATGAATTACTTTTGATACCTTCGTTTGCACAAATATCAAATTTGACAAGAGTGAGTTCAAAAAAGTTACGATTGTTCTGCAATATTCTGTTTGAAAGTGGTGCCACATTAATTTGGCAACCACAGAAAAATTTGTGTAACATTCTCAAGAAATGAAAGAAGAACAAAGTAGAATTTATTGGATGTGACGCAATAAACAACATAAACGAACAGCAATTTATTACTTCTGAATTTGATATTTTATCTCGGATATTGTCTTGTTCCGACTTTCAATTTTATTTAATTCTTCTTTTTTCAGTTCCTTCATTCTAGTGACAATTAAACCATGAAAGAGAGTCCAATAGCACGATAAGGGGGTAAAAGGGAGCAAAGTAGGTATAGACAGCGCAGAATGATCGGGACGGAAAGAAGGGCGACACGCAATCTTTACGGCCCATCTCGTCCGACCGTAATAAATCATGGCTCGATTACGAAGATCGTTTCGCAACACCCACAATCGGGACACACATACGCCCCTGGGAGAGTGGATTCGTGCCAAATACAAATTGTCTGACCTTCCTCTCATTCACATATATGTGTGTAAAAGTACATAAATACAACTCTCCATTTACTTTTGTTTATTTTTTTTCTTGCTTTTATTCGCCGAAGTTGGTTCGGGTCCAAGCAAATATACGATTACGCAATCGATGAGTATTTAATCGAATCTACACACTCAATCGGCATTTTTTGCCTCTCATTTACCACTTAATATTTGAACTTTTTGTTCAGACATTACATAAAAACAAATTGTTTAAAAATTCATGTTATGTCACGTAGGTAAATGCATAATTCGTAATTACTCGAGATCAAAACTGAATTGGGATTTTATCCAAAAAAATTCGAACATCAAAAAATATTTCTCTAAAAAAATGCAAAAATTGAATTTAAAAATTTTTTTCGATAATCATTTGTTGATATGAAAATAGAATCCAACTGGAAATAAAATTGATAGTGTCTAACGATGAATTTCAATTATTTCCAATGAAAATTATTCATCAGATTATGAAAATACCAAAGTGACATAATTGCACAATGACGAATTCCTAAAATATGTTTAGAATTTTATCAAACGATATCGTAAAATTTCCGTAAACGATTAAGCGATTCATTAATCTTCATCTTGTTATGCCAATGCAGCGATAAATTAAACCAGGTGCACTTGTAGATACAAGATTGCAGACTATTCATTAAAGATTGCATGGAAAAGGCGATGCTACATCATAAATGCGCTACTTGATGTAGATACGTATGATAAATGTAGAGATGTGAAAATCAGTATTCGCTCACGAACACTATTTCATTCATATCATCGCAACAGGTGAACTAAAAGAAAGAGATTCATAATCCTTCAGAAGACGGACAACGTATAAAAGCACTTGGGATTCATTCGCACATCGCACCGTGTGTGGAATAAATGATAAATCACCTATGAAAAACCTTGAAAAAAGAAAATATGAGAAATAAAATTAATTACGGGATCATGTAAACACTCATTCGGTCTTTAATTCAATGAGTGCTAAACATGAATGAGAATCAGTAGAACAAAAAATTAATCAATCATCGTAATCCGTCGATCTCTATAATGGACAGATTAAGTTCGATATCCCAGATCAATCAATAAAATTTAGAGACTTTGTTCTAAGTTGAGAACATAATTGAACCTTGAAAATTCCAACAAAAAGTTATTCTATCGTCACTGTAGACAAAGTTCCCAAGTAATTTGTGTGAAGTGCTCATTTTCATCATATCATCAAGAATACTCAATCAAAAAATGTTTCCGTCCTGATAAGTGGCAACCAAAAAGAAATCTTCCCGGCCATCAAGAACAGTATTCAGTTGATGAAAGCTCATTTCATTCTGTGAAAAGCTCCCATAATGTGATAGGACCATTTTATGGTGAATTCAACAATTTCTAAAGGTGATACTTAAAGGAAAAATTCCACCATGAATTTCTGATCAAGGAGTTGGGAAACTTTTGAATGCCCATTCATCAAAAAATACATCAAGAAACGTATGCGTTAATAATTACAAATAATGACACGAAAATCATAAATTTACCAACACAAATTAAAGCAATAATCGTTCGGATGAAGAGTTATATTTCCAGGACATCATTCCAACCATGTATTCGTTGAAAGGAATATAATCCTAGTCAGTGGTGTTTCCCAACCGGATCCCTCTTGCGCCTTTGGATCATCTCCAAGCTCTGTCTTAAAATCCACCCCTTACACCAATTCTCGACCCGTGCCGAATCTCGAGAATCACAGAGGGAAAGCTGTAGGAAACGTAATGAAAATAGTCCCTCCTAATTCGACTCGACCCTTGACCACACAGCCGACATTCACGTCTCCTCTTATCTGTGAAGATGACGCCACAATCATTTTTCCCTTTCCCTCCTTCGCCATTTCTCTTTTATCTCCTCTCATTATAGCCTTGTAATAACGTTCTATCTGAACATCCCGCGGAGATCTTATTGCAAGATAAAATATATTTTTTTTTCTCCCTCAACTATATTACTCACATCCTTTTCCTTAACATATTCCGGCACACCACACACGTATCTCTTCAATGCAACATAAATATGATTACATTCTAGATGTGAGAGGAAACAGAAAAGAAGGGAAAAAGTTTTAATGGAAAAGGAAAATAAAAAATAACAAAATTCATAATTTTAAATTCTGTTGAATCTAATCTAACGAATTTATTGCGAAGCCAATCCAACAGTTAGGCAACTTATTTGATAATGTTCTTATCTCAATAATTCTTTTTTCTTCACCTTCTTGCGCAGTATATGAGGAAACTCCATTCATGTTGGTGTGTATGAGCCCATGGCATACAAGCAGAGGAAGAAGGGGGAGCTAAAAACATCCGGGTAACACTTGAATTGGAGATAAGTATCTTCAAGCATCGTCTACGAATTGAGAGACGAAGCCGACACATAGACTTGCGGGGCCGCATATGGATGAGTTGGCATGTTGGATATATATAAAGTGTTAGTTATCTTTCTGAGTCAGGGTGAATAAGGCAAGAGACAAAGGAAGGTGCTGGATAGTCTTTGGCAGAAGGTTACGGAAGACAGCGACGACGAAGTGGAAGGTATGAAGGAGAGGAGGACGACGATGAGGGAGATGGTGCAGAACGGGGCGGGAACCATTCGTGTAATCCCACAGCTACCAGTAATTAGTGACATTTGCATATCTCACGTATTAACAGGGACAGGAGGGGAAATGAAAGAGAAAGACGAGGCCTCCGGTTGCAATTTGCATGCGAATGGCACCACCGTTGTACTCGCAAAAATACCACTCGACTCGTAAATAACTGACTGTTTATGAGAATAAAAGTAAAAAATATTCGATGCCAGTTGAGGATAGTTGATGAAGATTATTGTTGTAAGAATTGCTTTGGAATGAAGAATAATGATGATCTGTGATAAGAATAGAGGGATGAAATGTCGGACTGATAACTATTTAACCCTTCGAGGGCATAAACTTCTCCCAGGATATCACTTGCTTAAATTGAGGTTTTAATTTTTATGATTCTGGAGTGATGTTTTTCAGAGACTGTAAAGGAACAATTTTCATTGTCTCCTAAATTATTCACTGCCAAGAATTCCGTTCATACTAAATGAAAGTTATGAACAAATGAATGAGGAAGAGAATAATCATTCCATCACTCAATTGTAAAACGTAAGTGAAATCGTCTACCACAAAATTGTTGCGAGAGGTTGGAGCTTGAAGTGTGAACCTCGTCTGGATTCTCAATCCTCATCACCCAGAATGTCAAAAAAGATTTTACAAGATGAAAGTTAATTCGATAACAAGAAAAATCTCTTCCTCTTCTACCCGAACATCCAATTTAGTATTTTTCTTCAGCTGCATTTTTTTCGATACCTCCAACCCCCCTCATCGCGAATTCTACTTTTCTCGTTAGCACGGCATACTTAATGCGTCGATGAAGAAGCTGGCAAAGATGCAGCAAGTGGACACTTTCATTCCTACTAACGACCACGGTATGTACACGAAGAAAAGAAAGAGAAAAGGCAGCGTTGACAACGACAATACCTCGTTAGCAGGGGCTAAAGGGTCTACTGAGTTGAGCATGAAGGAGAGTTGTTACGATCAAAAGTTGTAAACCGCGTAGTCGGAAATTAGCGAATTTTGTCTTCTCCCCCATTTTCCATGGAAAATTCCACCGCGACGACAACCAAGCCCCCATATCCCACCTTGCCATTTGGTGATGATAACATTAACGGATCTCACACCATGCGGTGTGTCGTAACGGTCGCACGGGCAAAACTTTAAGTCGGATAATCGTCTTGGCTGCAATAAGTAAACGGCGAGGATTGAAAGGGTCGGTTCGAGAAAATATAGGAGTGCTATTAGCGGGGGGATAATGACTAACAAAATTACTGAGCAAATATTTCATAGAAGCAACACAAAGCCGGAACAAAAAAACTGTAAATGTGAGAGGATTTGGTGAATTCGTGGAAATTACTAAACCTGATGAAAATCTCTCAATTTTTCATCTTACATAATTCAATTGTGTATTCCTGTATCGCATTTGATGAATTTCCTCAACTATTGTACGTGAATTTTGTAGTTTTCAGATAATTTTCTAACCAAAGAGATCTGAGTCTACAAATTTTTGTGAATTCCAGCTACAAAATGGAAAAATTTTCTTTCAAATGTTGAAACGAACGATACGAACCTTCACAACGGTTCTCATTACAACAACTTCAGTACTTCCCCAAACTGCATATATCATTCCCCACTTATTCAATAAACTCATTCAGCTACATAAACTCATCTTTGAACATTCGCCAAGTATTAAAATTTTCCAAGTCTTATTTAGAACCTTAATAATTTCTGCGTCGTTGAATTTTATCTTTATTTATACACTTTAGCCAATTTACGATGAATAAAAAAAGTTTTGCTGTACATATATTTATTCTATGTACACAACAATATCGATAAAATTATATAACAGAACGATGGAGTACACGAAAAAAAGGGAACCCGAAGGAGAATCGAAAATTAAAATATGAAAGAGGCGAAAGGTATATTCAGAGAGCAAAGTAAAGTTTTGCAGCCTACAAAGGTGTAAGGAAACAACCAAGTCTTAGGTACCTGGTTTATTGCTAATGGGGTGTTGCCCTTGCCCTTCTACATCTCCTCACTATATACATATAAATATATACACCCCATTCCCATTCCTTCTCTCAACCCACTCAATTCCACCTTCTTAGACATCTTGGGTGGGCAAAGTTTCCGGAGGGTGCTTTTAAATTTCATTGCCAGTTTCGCGATGGATGTATCCATAGAAATTTTCCCAAGTTACGTTTACATCCCAATGGGGACTGGCTGGGACGAGCTTACGTCGTAATGACCTCGGTATAAGAACGATAAAGATTTTTCGATTACATTGGTAATGAAACGAAGTAAAAATGTTTCTTTTACTAACGCTGTGGGGATTTTTTCATTTAAAATGTCAATAAATTATATCAGCTATTTTGCACGAAACATTATATCACCAGAATAAGCATCGAAATGTTTTGTTGTTTGGGAAAAACGTGAAATGAAACTGCCAAGTTTAATATGTAGAGACGAAATGTGATGGTGAAGAAGCTACGTAAGCTTCTTATAACAGAGTTAACTAGTCTCGTAAAATTACTGAGTACGTGCGAGGATTTTCTTCACAAAAGGGGTTGCGACGTTGGCAATTGTATATAGGGACCGTTGTCACCAACAACCGTGGCATACGTACGTTAATGTCGAGAACGGTTGCTCGCATCTAGAATCGTAAACCAACGACTGAGTTATATGAGAACTTGGTGTAGACATGAAGCTCGTTGGCACAAATATAAAAGCTATCTCACTTTCACGTTCTCCAACACCCTTTTGCTGTCCTTCAAAGGGAATTCACCTCTCACGTCATCCAAATCCACGCGAGCATGTCCTTTAAATCCCCCTTGTGAGTTCGTCAAGTTGAATAACATGAAAATCACGACTGTATATCCAAGACAATTCTCACTATGAACAGCACTGCAGAACGAACATCTATCGTCACCAAAAGTATTTCATTTCCAATGAAAATTCCTAATGAAAAATGTTTTTTTTTTTTTTCGAGCATTTACCAAAGTTTTGCACAATTCAAAATTGTTAATGCACATTGTGGCGAAGTGGAGTAATGAAAGGTTTTTTAATGAGCAAACTTTCACAGCAGTTCTACATTCACATACCAGCTATAGACATTTTCCAGTTTGAGAATAGCAAACGTTATGTGAATACTGCACATTTGACGATGAGCGAGAACGCAGGAGATAGAGATGAGCGAAGAGAAAGAAGAGGAAATGAAATGAGAAACTCCTTTGTTCGGACGTAAAAAATATGCGAGAAACGTTTTCTAGACATTGGGAATAGTGAACGTCGTTAGAAGAAAGATTCTTTTTACTTTTTTCTTCTGGAAATTGAGTCACGTTTCAGATTGAGGCTGCGAAATGTAATTGGGTTTTTTTTTGTTCTTTTATTTCCGTTCGGCAATTCTTCGTTTTTTTCTTTTTGTTCTTCTATTATCCTCATTTTGAGATTGGCATGCAAGATTATTATCGAATTTTTTACATTCATGAAGAATTCAGCATTAATAAATTTGCGATTGTGTGTGTGTGTGTGTGTGTGTGTGTGTGTGTGTGTGTGTGTGTGTGTGTGTGTGTGTGTGTGTTTTAATTGAATTTTCACTTATGATTCATGCTGTGTCAATGAAGGACTTCTTTTTACCCCTCTTGAAATTACAATCACGACGACGCTCCAAGTCGCAGTCATAAAATTGACTTATCACCACTGCAGCTGAAATAAAGATATTCACCATTCTGTCTCGTTCAACCACCATCTCACAACCCTTTCACTTCTCCATGGTTAGAGCAAGAAAGTGAACTGAATGAGGGAGAAAACACAGAAGAGAATGGTAAAGAGACTCAGGGTAATGAAATTAATTGGCGGGATGTCAGAAGAAGTGCCCTTTTTTAAATAGGAGGAACAGTCTTCTCTTCCACTCTGGTGAGAAAATTTGCATTGTAAAGCGGTGCCGATAATAAAGCTCGATTTTAGTTAACGAACAGTGCTAGAATGGTGGTAGTTGTTGTAGTAGTAGTAACGATAGTGCTCACACACAATCCATATTACGTACTCTTCTCACTGGGGAGCATTAAAAGGTGAATAAAATTTTCGGGTAATTAACATTTTTTACAATTTTTCTTTTCTCTTGTAGAATAAAATATCTGACTTCATAAAATGAATGTTGTTATACCGAGTTAATTGAAGAATACTATCAAGCATTGTATTATGAAGATTTTGTTGAAATGAAAAAACACGAACGTTGATATCACATCGTGTCAAAAATAAATTTGAGTTTTTGAGGTATTCTTAAGACGTGGAAAATTATTTCAATCTCTATTTTAAAATTTTTATCATGAGAAAAAATGTGGAAATGATGAAAATTAACATCAACAGTTTAAAATAAATTTCCGATCAGTACATCACACTTCCGTGAGATAAATTTTTCGTTCAACTATTTTAAAAAATTTTCTACGGAATACTTCACTCGAAAATCATCTAATTCCACACACAAACAACCAATGCAATTGTATATAATCGTACAAGTATATATACATAAAACATGAACACATTGCTCGTTCACACATTTGAAGCGCCGCATTTTCTATGGATTCTCTCACTCGATGCTGAGGCATCCGCGGACAACAACCCCGTTTGTTTGAGTTGACGTCTGTACGTGACATTATCTCACTGACCACGACGACAAAACAACGACGCCCGGCGTCATTATTACCGCAAACGTCACACACCTTTTCTGCATCCAAATTTCATATACAGCACTGTCACGTCTCATTCTTCTTTGTCTATCCTATTTTCAACGCTTTCCGCTTGGCTCATACCCAAACTCATCCTGTCACTCTCCGACAAACTCCACAAACAATAACAGTACCAGAGCAAACAGACATCGACGCTTGACTGAACAATTCCCGGAAGACGCTGTTCCGATAAATGTTTCCACTCATCACATTGACGTGGGAGTTGAAGTTCTCTTTCAGAGCTATCGGAAAATTCGAAATGTCCTTTCAACATTTTGGTTTATTATTTATAATCGCTCTTGATACATTATGAAGAGAGGAAATAAAAATGTGACTGCAATTGATGACACGAAGATCAAATTTTTCTAACTGAAGTATGAAAGCTTAAAACATGTCAATGTCAATGTTCACCTCTGATATTCATTCCAGGTCTCTGATGTCAAATTTAAGAGATCAGAAAAGTTGCAATAATCATAAATCATTTTCATTTCACCTGATGAATGGATGGTAGTTCTGGAAAATAATGAAATCTAAGCAGATGTTGGTGACCTTTTAATATTCTTCACCAAAAAAAAGATGGCGGATCATTTGAGAACTCGAATCATTATTGCATTGTTTCGAAAAAATTTTTGACAAAAGTGACTCTGATTCAAAACCTCTCCTCGAAAATTGTCCTCCATCAGACACTCAAATTCTAATTAACGAACATTCACTCACAACAAAAGGGGTTCACAGCACACACACACGAAAAATTCACAAAAAAAATTCCGCCATGAAAATAAAAATTGGAGTGAGAGTCTGATTGATGATTATGCACCGAAAAAAGAACTGAATGCATCGCGTGTGACTTGAACCGAGGTAATGAGCACACCAAGGGGCTCCACATGTGTATTTAGTGTCCGGATGTGACGTTTCCGGTTGCCAAAAATGCGAAATCCCGTGACCACCCTGCACGCAGCAGGCCCCAAAGAGGTGTGCTCACATTTTTTTTCTTCTGTTTCTCCAATTTTTTTTTGTTCCTGTGAAACGAATAAAAAACACAATGCAGTCTGAAAAAGGCAGACACCGTGACGCCAAAATGTGTGCAATGCGTCCCGGGGCGGAATTTTTTGGCGGAAGGATGAATAAATGTGTGAGTAAATGGTTAAAAGAAAAGGACATATATATATGTATGTCTTTATGTATATCTACATACATATTGTGCTCCCCCTCCGCACATTAATCACAGTGAATCAGGATTGTCGGGAAACAGGTTTCTTCCTCTCTTTCCGTGTCTCCCTTTTTTTTCAATCGCTTTTATACTCACAGAAACGGTGTGTAATTCTTGAGTGGCTCATGACACACGCAACCCCTTTGCCGAAAAAATTCTCACTACAGTTATACATTCACATATAAATTTATATTATGCAGTTAATTTGATATGACTGAAACGATAAAAACGAGACCTGTACAATCAACATACAAAAATTGCACATAATAGCACGATCGGTTTATACAATCACTGATGATGATGACTTATTCGAATACATTTACATAATGCCATTATGTACCACTACAGTGCGCATATTTTATTGAAATACACATCTATATACGAATAAATATATTTTGCGTGTTGGATTTTGTCTTGGCGTTGATTGCAAAAGTTTGATGCTACTGGGCGGCCCCCTACCGTTCCGGACGCGTGACGTTGCAATTTGCCGGTGCATGCACTTAATCATATCGTTCTTTTGAAAAATAAAAAGAAAATAAAACGACAATTGTACGTATCGATAGTTAAAAATGAAAATAGAATGCGTAATCCCTGTTCTGTCCGATACATTATTCATGAACTTTCCGTTGATAATCGGATACTGTGACAATGGGAAAATAAAAAAATAATAAATAAAATCATGCAATATTATTAGTTGTTTTTTCGTTTCTTCGATGCAAATGAGGTGGCTAATTTTTTGTCCACTCATGCAAAAACACAAAGGAAGGGGTGGCATATGGGTTGGTCAATTTAATTTGTCTTAAACAAAAATTGTGGAACGAAAAAATATGCGAAAGAAATGTCAATGGTAAATTGTGAATTGTTGACTCCATTTTTTGTTCAATTTCAACAGATATCAACACTCATCACGCACATGTCTCACATTATATTGAAACATATGACGAAACTGTGAGGTCATGAGCAACTGAGAATTATAATGACTTGTGAGTACATACATGCAAAAATGAATTGATGCTCACCCCTCATTTTCTTCTTTACATTCACGTTTCGTTATTTTATTGCCCTTGTACTTCATACAAAACCCACCCAATGCAGTGTTAGTACCACGTGTTTTTAATATAAATTTACTACCACTATATGAAAAACTTTCCATTATTCCAAAAATAAATATAATCCCTTTTTTACGTTCCATTATTATCATCATTATTTCCACTCTTTCTCCATTACTACCTCAAAAATAAAAATCCGTGTTCCTGCTCTTCATAATATTTTTTAATTAAATTTCTCCAAAACATCCAATCTCATATACAACACTCTTCCCCCAAACAAAAAATGTAATTCTATCGTATCTCACCATAACAAAGAGACAAAAACAATTTTCCACCACTCGACCAATGCTACATGTACCTATAAAAAGCAACAACAATTCACAAATAAAATATGACAGCAAAATAAAAATTCTGCATTATCTCATAATCATATTTCATTTCCATATTAAAAATATTTCTTCGCAATCGATACGACAGAGGTGTAAGTGCATCCAATCTTATTAACAGTTGCTCTTTATCCAGACGCAATATAGAAGAGATCAACGTTATACAAGTGTACTTACACACCCACACAACTAGCATATTGTAAATGCGAGGATATTAAGCAAAGTGCCACCCTGACTAAAGAACAAGTGAGAACACACAACATAAAAGAGTATTAACAAGATATTCCAAAACGTGATGTGAACGATACTTTTCTTTAGATATAAAAGCGCAAGCGTAGGTGAAAAATGATTAAAGTCTCGTTACACTTCAACATACAACCCCAACTTTGACACTTATCGAGCCACACCCTGTCACAAACTGACAGCACTACCCTCCTACCTTCTTCTCCATCTACTTCATTCACTCTCTCTCTCTCACTTCATTTCTCTCCTCCTCTCTCTACATCCGAATCCCTCGAGACCTTCACTCAACAGTTCCATTCGCTCATGTGACATGTACGAACCAGAAGAAAAAAATCGCTACGTCAGCCCCCGAGAATTCTATCAAACTGGTTAAGATACTTTATTATCATGTTATATTTTTTATTATATACAAACTGTCAGATAGTGCGATATGTATGTGTGAGTGTGTATTATAACTGTGAACAAGCATGAAAGAAGAATATATCAACTATCGATATGGATAAGAATACAACTGATTCTGTGTTCAACCCTCTGTGTACATACATAAACGAACATAAATTATTTGAAGACTATAAAGAATATGTAGTTGAATATGTCTGACAAATATATTTGCTGTTTGTTTATTTATTTTTTTCTTTTTTCCGAAGATAAGTAAATTTATTGATACATTTTTTCATATGTTTTGTAGACTTTTTTTTTGGGTATTTTTTTTTCATCTTCAAACAACGACTGCTATAATACCAAGTGTGTGTTTAGTATCATTGTTACACTTTGTTGTATTTTTTTTGCGATAGTGAAGCTGTTACAGTGTCACGTTTTATCGCTTGGGGTAATATTACTGAACTGTTTTCACCGTTCACTGAGATCTCGCTCATGTCGTGTGTGTGAATAAGGGGGGGAAAAACATGAGAGAAGTCGAAAGAGGAATATAGTGTGTGGAAAAAGAGCAGGGGCGTGCGATTTATTGGCGGTCAACAGCACTGAGTACTTATTTATTCAGTTTGCACAAGCACGTATGCATATATAAACGATGAGAGAGTGTAAAAGGTGAAAGGATATTCTGAGAGAGAGTCAGCAATGACATATAACATGAATATTAATATTTATACATACATGAATGTGTAAATAAAAATTGATGAAAAATATTTTGAACAATTGTGTGACTTAATTTATTTAAAAATATAGTTTCCTTTCTGGATTATTTATTCATGAATTTTATTCATTTATTTATTCATACGGTGGGTTATATAATGGATCCAATCTATTTTGTACAAGAGATCATTTTAATATTTGATGGCTCGTCGCGCCGCATGTTGGCAAAATTTTCTACTACTCTTTCTTTTTTGAACGAGTTTAATTTTATCTCGCTGTGGATAATTACCTAAAACAAATGTCTCAAGTCGTGGGCATATCAACGAACCCTCGTGGCTTGACACGCGTCGCAACGAAATTACCAACAACCGAAACCGTCTTTGAACTTCTACGTCTTTCACCCTCGTATCATCTTCTTCGCTGTTATTTATTTATTTGGGAACTTTTCTTCGTCTACTCTCGTCAGACAATTTAATGAAATTTTTCAGATTTTTCATCTTGTTTTTCCACGATCCCAATGAGTTTTTGCAGAATTCAAATAAATCATTTTTTTCGTTTGAACAATTATTTCATGATAATTATTTCTTGATACAAAACTCAAGTGAAAGAACAAAATCTATTCAACGGAGATTATTGACGGACATTTTTCTTTTCCTAGATTTTCCATCAGCAATTCTTTCCCGTGTCGATTTACGTAGTCACTTACCAAACTAAAAACAATGACATTTAATTTTCATGAATATCCATCATTTTGCACACAATTATCTGCCATTGTCGATTTTTTGGACTATAAAAAAAAAATTTTTTTAAAAAATGAAACGTAATGGCCGTAGCAACCAAAAGTTCCCATCTAATTCCGAAACATCAAAGATATTTTTCCAAGCAAAAATATTCAACTTAATAATAAAACACGTCAATATTTCTTCTGAAAATCGTTGCGTGTATTTTAAACTGAATGCATTATACACACATGTACATTTATGATTATTGAATAGATATACACATTCTCCACAATGTAATGGAATAAGTGCAGAGGATAAAGCGTGCGATGATAGAGAATAAAATGGCGGGTGTGAAAATAACCAGCGCATTTTGCATGGCTCCTTGCAATAAACTCGCGTGACGCTAACAACCGCGTGGTATGAAATCTTCCGACAACATTACATTCGCATACAAACACATACATATGCACACATAAACTTGCATTTTTACGCGTTATGTTTGGGTAAGTAAATGTTTTTCTTGGCTGCCGATGAATGAACTTAATTAATGTCGAGGCCGAGTGAATCTCGAGGGGGGGAAAAAATAAAAAATAAAACAATAATGAGAATAAAACAGCACGAAAAGTGACGTACACCGCGTTTGTGCACGTGAGCTTCAACAGTCTGACTATATCTAGGCTATTTCACTTTTTGCTTTCGTATCTATGCACTCACTTACAATACTGTATGCGAAAATAAATACTGAATATTATTATCATTAATCAACTCAAAACATATTTTAATTGCTGGTAAAATATAATTGACATGATGGAAAAAAATGTTCATTAAATAATATTCGTTTCTTTATTTACTGTGGCTTGAACATACACTCGATGCATATTCATAGGAACATTTTTTCATACCCATTCGAATATCTACCAGGATACCTGCGGCTTTGTATTCAATGTTGGTCTAGCTGTACAAATAGAGAGGCAGCCGATATGAAATAGTACTGGAATCGTATACCAACACACACGCATATGAATTTCTTTAGATACTCAAACATAATTGAACACACACGTTATTAACCATCGAATATAAAAGGAGAGTAACAGTAACAGAAATAAAGTCAATACGAAGAATTAGTAGAAATGTAGAGAAAAGCGAATGTATGACGTACAAGAAGTGAATTTCTGAATAATCGTTGAATAAAATAAACTGAATTTGTTCTTCCAACCGTGAGATATCGTCGAATTGTTTGAATTTCATATCCAACATACGTGAAATTTCAGCAGAAATGAAATTAACAAAATTGATTATTTGAAATAATGAAGAGAAATTCGATAAAAAATAATTAATTCAATAAAATAGAAGAAAGTCATCTGATAAAACAATTGAATAAAATTTTTCTCCTCCATCAATTATTATTGAATCATTTTACATTATATTCATGAACGTATGCAATAATAAAAATGTTACTGCAGCAAAGTTGACATGACAGCAGTGTCAATGAGTCGAATGTGCTACTGTTAAACTTACAAGCACCGAGTCGAGAAATAATAAAGAAAAAGAGATCAAACGTCATGAGTGGAATCATAGACATAAAGAAGACAACAGTTATTATTGTAAGATTTATAGCTTTTGTTCGTTTATATCACGCAACGACATGAGTAAACTACGTACATGTATACACAACATCGTAACGAGATGTAAGTTTTTTCTCTGTCTTTTTTTTTTCGTAAATGCGCTTTCCGACAGACCCATTGTCCGTCTAGACAACTGAGGATGTCTGGAATCCTTAATTGGTATCCGGTTTAATGGCCCAGATGGTATGACTCGTGCAAAGAGCATAACCAAATGCATTTTAATTGGAAACTACATATTCTCATTGATATTCGTGTTTACAGTGACATTAAAATTCGTGAATTATTATAAATTACGATGAAAAAAGGAAAAAAAATTGAAATATCGTTAATTGAATATATAAAGAAAATTTTTTCTCCTTCAAAAATTTGTTCTCATCATTAATTCTCGTTTATTCAGTATATACATTTATCATTTCATACACAATAAAGTCCATTGTGTGTCTGTACATATCTCTCTCATATTTTTTTTTCTCCTTCTTTCTCAGTATTGAAAATAAGAAAAGATCTTCGGTATATTTGTCATCGCATTTACACGCGCCTACTCACGTCCCTTTCTCCTTTTGAATACACAAACACACTCGTGCGTCCACATCACACAGACATCAATCGACTCGTATCAGTCTCGCACTCGTTCATGAATATAAAAGAAGCCTTATGTATCATGACATGTCCCTGAACCATATCAGAATCCGCGCGAAAATACGAGACGAAAAAAAAAAAAGTGTTTTTTTCCCTTGTTCCGAATGAGAATATTTTATTTTGTGAAGTTGGCCTTCAAGTGAAGTTGTCTGCAGACTGGTACTGATCACATGTGATGAATAAGAGAATAAGCATAAGAGGGTCGTGTATTTATATGCACAGAGGAAATCTTCGCTTGTAAAATCATCGTCGTCATATGCGGGTAATAATTTATGATGAATATTATTAAATGGGTTGTTAGATAGTAAAATTTAGTGATCCTCGATGAGAAATTTCGAATGCAATTGAAATTTTGTTGCAATAATCACATTGACAAGAATTTGATTAGTAAAAAGCTCATCATTTTTTTCTTATTCTCGCCGTATTTATTTTTCTTCTAAGTTTGAATCAGTTCAATCAACATTTGTCGCAAATGAATTAAAAATCATTTTATTGAACCAATGTACCATCCCACCCCAATATATTCCTTCACAGCAAATACATGTTCATCAAGGATTTATCAACGATTCATCAACGAATTTTCTTCATCTCAGAAAGTCTATAAAAATCCGACATAAAATTAAATTTCCGAACGCAAAAAAAAAATCAACAAAATATTTTCCAATACCCGTCAAAGTCATACAATTTTCTTGTTCGTTAATTTTTTGTCATTGCACATATTTACATCACGTGAATAAAAATCATTTACGATGGTTAAAATTGACGATGCGTTGTTCGTTCATGTTCACAGCATCCGCACACGCACATTTTCAAATGATTATTCACATGAAGACATATAAGAGAAGAAGAGAGATGTAGACATGTGAATGATCACTCTCCCATCATTCATGATCGAAAAATCATTTAAGTATCTGTATAAATACAAACGTATACAAACACATCGGGCGAAAAAAAAAATATAAAAAAAATAAAAAAATAAACAACATATGAATATAATGAAAAGAAATGAAATATCTTGACGTTTGCCGCAGGACAAAACTAATTTGTCCCTCAATGAATTAATTCTTCAAACCATTTTATACACGTCTTCATGTACACATACATTCATGTCCGTTGCTTTTATTACCCAGATGTTTTATGGTCGATAAACCCATCTCCTTACAATAGCTGTCCTGTTTCTTACTCATTTCCATTTTTTTTCCCCTTACATTCCACTCTTTCTCTTTTTATTGAGGTGTAACAAGAGATACAGCGAAAAAAGTACAGGTAAAAATGCAATTAAAACGACACAATACATTCGACAACACCGGACAATCATTAAACTATTTCGTTCATGAATACAAATGTACATAAGTGTAAAATTAAAAATAATTTTTTTTTACCCTTGACCGAAATAACTTTTACAACTGAATTATTTACATAACTATTAAATACTCGCTGAATAATTTATGATGAAAATAAATCGCCGTTAAATCAAGATTGAAATTGAGAAATTAACCCAATTTCATTTCAGTCACAATTTCATATTTATTTATACTTCCTCTTTAATATTTCATAAAATACACAGGGTGAATAAAAAATTTTCCATCTCACACGCCACCTTATATGGTTGGTTGCGTCGTTAAATGCAGACATTTTGCAGGGAGGCGGTGACTATCATTACCACTAACGACTTGCGTTGTTACAACGAGTATACTTATGCCAGTTGAGTTACTCAGTTTGCACCATTGTCCGCACCTTCAATGAGTAAGATAGGTGCACACATACACCAATACATACATAAACAGTTATTTTGTATAACTTCATTGCCCAGGCGCATGTAGTTATACATTCAATGCAAATTGACAGCTAAATGAAAAGAGACACCGAGCCACCTACTTCATCTTTCTCCCCAACCTTTTTCTTTACCACAATTCTATCCCTCTTTCACTCTTCTCCCCCTTCCATTTGCATCTATAAATTAAATTTCATTATCAAGGAAAAACCTGCGGGGGCTGTTCACGTAGGCTCTCCAATATCCATTGTCAATTGTTAAAATTAACTTGAAAAAAAAAATAGAAGCAAAATTACCGAAACAAAATCATGAAAAAACAAAGAAAATTTGCGCAAAGCAAAAAATACAAAATTTATAAAATTTCTTCAATAATTTCCTATATGAATAAATTATTGAGATGAAAATGTACGTCATGCCCCTCTTGCGCTTCCTCATGATGGTTTCCGCTTGACGGGACGGATGCAGCCATGTACCGCACAAATACATTATTACGTCTATGTATTGACGCCTATTTGTGTATATATAAGTGTGTATGTATGTGTGATTGTCACGCATAGCAACATTTTAACTGGCTCGAAGTAGCCGTAAATGCGATAGCCGTCAACCACAGACAATACACGTATATGTATGAATATATAATATATATGTACACACATACATATATATTATATTATTTA
>JABMBR010004467.1:0-24804 GCA_018881525.1 Meteorus sp. PSUC_FEM 10030008
TTTTGATCCTGGTTTGAAATTAGTATACAAATATACTAATTTTTATTGAAAAATAAACCATAAACTATGGAAATTCTGAGCAGCATTTTTTTCCGTGTAGGGATAGTTGCGCATGTTCCAGTAGAGATTATGTTTATTTGAGTTGAAGCTGAGTCATTGAATATTACACTGAATCAAATTGTCTATTTGGATGTCATAGGTTAGGTTATGAATATTCACAGGATTTTTTTTGCAATGCATTTGAAATAATCCCCAGCCATATTCTGAGTAGCTGATCATTTCTCCCCAACAAAAATTGATATTTTGTTCTCTCTGGTCGGATAGTTGCATTTGATATTTCTCTTAAATGCGTAATAATTGTCGGGAAAAATTGAGGAAGACATGGCAATTGCGTAACGCGTTTGCTCATTATAATTCCTACACATGATGTATAAATCAAATATGTTTTTACCATTGTCAAATACTGTCAATCAATTTCAATATATCTGATATTAGATGCAAACTGGACATTTCCAGGAAAGAATTGAATCATTGGAACAAAAGGGCGATGTAGATAAATAGAAGATGAGACAAAGGATCTTGGGTTTTCCAGCTCAACAACTCTCTCTTTCCAACTCTTACTGATTTTGTTTTGAACATCTCTTGTTTGTCTGATGGGTTTAGTTTCAAATATTTATTTCAATTGTAGAGTTAATCTATTCGAAATTTACTTTGTCTGTCCTATGTGTAAACATACCTGACTTTCCAAACAGGATCCTCACTTCGATCAATAATCCGATTACAGGTATGGGTTTCATCAATGAGGAACAAATCTGTATCATCATGAAAGGTTTTTCCTCAGTTGATATTGTTCTTGATGGTATTCAAGGAGATAAATTTTACCATCGACAATTTCATTGTTTAACATAAATACTGAGGCAATTTACTTTGTGAATTTGGAAGTTTTCCTAATATAATTTGTCATAAATAGAGATGTCAGTAATAAATTCGAAGAGATTTCGAGTTGAAGTAGATGATTCGTAAGATGCGGTATTTCATATTCAATAGAATGAGTTTATTCATTTTTAAACATCACGTCTTTCGTTTGTGATTCAGATAATATTTTAAGCATAGTTTGGAAGAAATACAAACTCGAATCATGCTGGTATCAGTTTCTCTTTTATTTCCATACCTATCTCGTCACATTTCCCCGGACCATCACATTTAATATGAGCTCATTGACAGTCGGGTCACATTGGACACCAACCTCTCCCACAGATGAGTGAAAGAAACAAGAGGTAAAAGAAAAAGAAAGAAAAACCCAACGGGCATAGAAAAAAAGGAGAGAAATATTGTGCGTGTCTCGTCCAATTCGTAATCGTCTTCTCTGTGTATATCTGAACACACAAAAACCTATATAAACACATGTACATACGTATATCATATAGATGTGTGTTGAAATGAGCTGATGTCTGTCCCCATTCACGTCGAAAAAAGTAAAAATGAAAACAACTTAAATAAAAAGACTGCGCGTATGGGATAGACATTGACTTGCGTTGGGAGGCTGCGCGATGTGCGGACGTGAGAGACAGGTAGTTCAACTTCCGGCCGGCGCTTGAACCCATCTATTGTATTGCAACATGACTACACATTGTATAAAATATATGGAGAAAAAATTTTTAAACACTTTCTCACTGCTTTTAAAACACCATTTGAATTATTTCATGTGAGAAATTCGGATTTTTTCTATTTTTGCTGGATGCGGAACATTTTCCTCATCACTAATAATCAAAATATCTCATGATGTTACTGTTGATTGTGTTTTGTCACGAGTTAGATCCCAATGAAAATTTGAATGGATTGATAAAATTAGAGAATTATCTAGAGAGATGAAGAGTTACGAGTGAATTTACACAATTGATATCAATTTAGTTAAATATTGCGAGATTAATTTTCGCTTGCATTATTTATTTTATCAATTTTTTCCATCTATTAATATCGTGTACCTTTACGAGTATGATAATAATTATTGTTGGAATGTTGGGAAAGAGGTGAAGAATATTTTATATGTGTTGAAACTCATTAAGAAAAAATATTTATAAAAGGGAATAATACATGTTGCTTGGATGGAGTCTGCATCGCAGTTGAGGAGGAAGCAGGTGGTACACAATAGGCTCTTTTACGACTCTTCCACGCTTCCTCTCTCGCACATACGTTATATATACGTAGTGTATGTGTATATGTATCCAACGTTGCTTCTCAATGATGCACTCGATTCGTACATGAATTAATGGTGAGTATATGTTTGTAGATAGATAATTTCTACCGAGTGTGTTCAATAGAATACGAGCATGATGATGGATACAAAGAGTTTATCGTACAAATTTAATTCAAGATAATCCACGAGAAGTCGCGGGGAATCACGAGAGAATTCCATGACGTGTAACTTGCTCTTCACCATTTTGTGAATATGTATTTATGTATGAAGAAATAAATGACGGAGTGGGTGAGAACAAGTGGGAAAAATAGAGAATGACAGAGATGTGAATATTCTATCTTATCAGTTTTCTGAATAACTCTCAACATGACAGTACTGAGAAATTGATTTTATCGACCTGTATAATTTCAACAACTGCACGTGAAGATGAATGGACTTGAAATTTCTCGACATTGGTAAAATACACACATTACTTCAAGTATTTTATCCAATTGATGATTCACACAGATAGATTATTTCATTTATTTATATACAATCACATTTTTTCTATTTCTGTATTTTTTCTTCAATTTTTATGTTTGTTATATCATAGTGAGATTGAACAATTTATATTAATTGTTTATATCTATTTTTATTGTTCAGTTATTATTCTTGACATTATCAATTTAATTTCATTAAATATATTTCGTGAGTTTACTCTTGTCTCCTGTTTCTTTTTTCACTTATTTTTTTCTTTTTTTCATATTTCTTTCCTTTTGAGGTTTTGAACTTTATCTTTAATCTATATTATACTGCGCGCATGCTTGGGATATATATGTGTCGTTGATCGCGGATGACAAAGACGAGCGAGAAACGCGCGAGAATAAGATAAATGGGTGTGTCGATGTGTGTATATACACAGGTGCTTGTGCGCAGATGCTGCGCTCGAGCCTAAGAAAAACATGTATATATATGTATATATATCTGTATAACGAAAGTATGTTAACAGTTTTAGAATCATTTTATTCGAAGAACAAAAAAGTAATTGGGAACCTTTTTTAGTTCATTGGATGAATTTATCAGCAATGAGTGAATAAGGAAGATCAGTGGGAATTTTTCTTTCCTTGTTTAGGAGTAGACCGAAAAATCATTTCTTGCAATTTTGCTCGAGTGTGGAGCAGTGATGCCGAAACGTGGGATTTTTCTACCCCTTCTATAGCGCCTCGTGTGCCTGAAGTACGTATAAATAAGGCGTATGGAAGAGGTAGAACAATCCCACGTTTCGGCATCACTGGTGCGGAGTCTGTTTCAATTATTATTGTGTATGAATTTTTATCAATTGGTTATTTCATCTAATTTTTCATGTCTTTGTGGCTTTCAAATATCATTTCTTATTGTTCGTATGTTGAGAATTGGATCATGTGGAAATCATTTGAAAAGATTTTGCTTTGATTTTCGGGAAAAATTTCTTTTTTTCATTCACTTGCTGAAATATTGAGCTGTTGCAAATTAAACTATCGATAGAATAATCCTAATCGGAAGTTTTATTCCAGTTCATAAATTTTCTTACGAACTGTCGACGAAATAAAGAATAAAAGTCTAAAAAAAAAAAAAATATTGCAAATATAAACGTAAATTAACAAAGTCCAACTGACAGCATCCTCCGTAAACTGTCATATGTGCGGTCGTGTGCGGCACGTGCGGAATATAATGAAATAAAAAAGTAGAAGGAAAGAAAAAAAAAAGAGAAAAAGGTCGAAAGCGAAGTGAGCGAGCAAGCAGGTTGCCCCAGGTGACAGGTGCTGCTGCAGCATTACACTACATAGTAATCGACCAGCAGACCAACCGCGGACACAAACACACTCACAAACATCTATAAACACTTCTATACATAGACACACACTGAATCACACAACTTACACAGTAAAAGTTTAGAAAGAAAGTGTCGCAGTAGTGGTCATATTAAATCCCCCCTCTGCTAACTTTGAACAGAAGAAAAAGAATTTATAAAAATGAACAATGTATTGGTGAGAATATTTGAAAAAATTCATGCTGCATCGGATGAAAATGCAAATGAATAAAAAAATATAATGTTGATATGTATTACAATTGTCCTATTGTACGGAATGTATGCTGATACTGAGAAAAAAAAAGAAGAAAAATAATAATATTTATCTGGACTTTACGCAATGCGACCAGAGTTGAAGATGGGACGATCTCTATGTCAGAAACAATGAAAGAAGCTCAGGCCTCGGCTGTTGCTCGGCCACCAGACCATGAAGATGCAATAATTTGCGCACACGTTTGTTCGCTCGTTCCCCTTCGGAAGAAACAACAGCGACGAGCCAATGTGAAATATATGTGGAGAGACTTGGGAAACGCATTCACTCAACGAACCCATGCATTTATAATGTTTTCTTTTTCTTCTTAGTATCTCTGTATTTTCTTTTATCTTCCAAACAACATAAACATATCAATCATTGGATCGTATTTTAATTCACGTGAATGAAAAGTATCCAATTGTGGGATGATTTGAACTTTGAAATTGTTGAAATTTGCGCAACTGAAATTGTAGTCCGATATTTTTGTTTCGCATATTTTTCATCATCAATAAGAACAAATCAATAATTCTTTCCATTTATATTTTCATATTTCATTCTCATTTATATATATATACACGAAACAAATCGAATATTTATCACTCGTTGTATAAACTCGTGTTTTTCAGATTCTTCTTATCAACAAGGACACCGAATCATATAGATATGAATAAATATGTGTTCCTCAGTTTCCGGCGACGCTTCGTCACAATATCTTGAACGTATATCCATATATAAATGTACCACATTGTCGTCAAGGATGTTGCGCAATTCTTGGAATATAAACTTTTTCCTCAGCAACGCCACGCGTCTCCCTTGATATAAAACTTAGTACACTTCATGTGTATTATATGGAAAGAAAGTCGCCAATGATGAAGGACACATGTGTGTGTGTATAGCTGGTAATACACAGAGGAAACCGGTGAGGATGTATAAGACGTTGAGAATGTATTGCAGTGCGATTATGATATATCGATGCTCGCTCCACTGTAACTTATTCCTCTTTCGTCTATTTTTTATTTAACTATTTTTGTCTTTACTTTTCCTCATCGCACACTGCAATCATCGATCGATAAAGTTTTTTTATCGTTGGATATGTTTGTGTCTATGTGTAGATCTATCTATGATATTAATCTTACGGTGGAAATGTGGTGTTGGAGGAAAAAAAAAAAGGAGAATTTGTAGATGAAGAAGTCAATGACATTAATTTGCGTAGTGTGCATTTATAAGAATTTATGTCGTCAATTGAAATTGAAAAAAAGAAGAGTTGGAAGAAATCACTTTCTTTTTTTTGTTGTCGAAGTGATGACGATTCTGATGATGAAAAATCCGACACGCGAATACGACCTCGTTTATATACTGCTCACATGGCGTCAATTTTTTATGTGAGTATTGGTAGATGAGTGAATGTGAATTGTAGGCGCAAAAATTTGAAGCGTTCGAACAAACGAAGAATCGAAAGTGATTTGAGATTGAATTTCTTTCAGTGGATGAGGAAGGATATGTCGTTGGGTGCAATATAGAGAGCAGAAAGAAGCAGATTAAACTTCTTGTTGGATAATGTTTGAAAATAGTTTGGATATATTTGTTGAAGATTCCGTTGATATTGGAGATGTTCCTGTTAATTCTTCGATTCGAACTAATTCTGTTCTCTCTTTTGAATTTTTTTATTCATATTATTCTTTCAAAACATTAGGGCTTTTCATCGTCCATTTAATATTTCTTCTTCGTATCCAAAGTTTGATATTCAATCCTCATAAAAATTCTCAAACGTTTGCAGTCTCTCTTGTTTCAAAGACGTCCTTGCCTCTCGGATATCTGCGACAAAAGAAAATGAGCAACGATGCACATCTCATCATCATCAGTCGGGAGACTCTCAGCAATTTTTTACAATTGCATATGATTTGAGATAATGATGAACACACACATCTAACGGACATCAGCTGCATTTTTTTCTCTCCATTCACTGTTGCTTCCGTTCATCTCTTGGAATTGACATTGAACAAATTATCTGTGTGGAGGTAAATTTGAGATGAAAAAAAAATATCCTGAAAGAGTTTTACTGCAGGATGACTAGGTTGAGTGTTGAGTATCAAAAATACAATGTTGAATGGAACAAAAGTGGAACACGAAACTCGGGGATTATTTTTCTAGAAGGAGAATTTTTCTCATTGGTGTGGTCGATATCTCAAGAAATTATGGACATATTGACTTCGTGTTCAAAACAAATATTGAGTTGATGTCGTGTTGAGGTACATGCTATCAATTTTTTAATATCTCCAACTATCATGGCTGCGTGTAGACAAACTTTTTTACTTCGATTCATCCAATGAATCTATTATTTACACTTATTAATTAATGTGCTTCGTGTTCATCGACATTTCTACCTCCTTTCCCTTCCAGAATTCTCTATCATACCAGTGTAGTCATCTCGAAAATTTTTTTCATTGTCCAAAAAGTAAGTGAAAATCGAAAATGAAAAAAATTGCAACAGTTCAATTTTCGCGATGAATTTTCCTACATTTATAATTCATTGCGTAATTTATTTTTTTTTTCTCTATTTCGATCACAAATGGAAAAGAACATGTAGAAAACACATGGAAAACTTTCATTACGAGCATATAAATAATGAATCAACGTATGGTAGATCTCATGGAACCTCCTGTCAGTCTTGGTATAAAGTTGCAACAAAGATAAGGAGCAAAATATCTTCTGACTTCCGGAGAGATGTTTTTAAAATGTTATTTGACGCGTATAATCCGCGCGTGCGTTCATGAGCTGTCCATGTATGCACATTGCAAGTATCCATGTTGGCTTCCGGTGTAGAGAGATAAATATCATATCATTGGTTATTAAAAACATATATGTATTACATGTAAATGGAAATGTAAACAATAAATACAAATAAAATGTTAGTTATCGTTAAGTTATGATTTAAGAACATTTTATCACGTGTTGAATGTCCGAATGTTAATGAAATGATTTAATTTTTTTTATCATTCTGAGAGAATTAGAAGAATAATAACAGACAGTTTCATAGAGTTTGGGAACAGTCTTTGAAATAATTGATCTAAAATTCAAATTCCGTTTTCTTGGTTTATATTGTGGTCGTGTGACATATCGAGATTATGTAGGAAAATACCGCAATCGGAAGAGCTTATCACGTCAGTTCTTATTCCACATTTTATTCTGCATCCAACTATGTATTAAAAAATTATTTAATCTCCAACTAAAAAAGTTTGTCGATTATAATCTCAACGTTTTGTCATAACTCAAGAATAGCTACAATTCCATATTCTAATTAAAGAAGTGAAGTAGGCACAGTTGTCAAAGCTCCATCTTGGAATTCCGGTAAAAGACGTAAATGAAACAAGATCAGGAAGAAATAAAAAATAGAAAATAAAGATAATCCGTTGTATAAGCTTTTACTAATTGATACGAGAGAAAAGGAACAAATTTCTCTATTCTGACGCAATAATTATCCGATTGGACACAAAAGTTTCTAATTTTTATTTATATACAGCTTGTGTATGTTTTCATAACATTGTCACAGCTGCGTGAAGAAAAACGTTTTTTTATTTATCTAATAAATAAATGGATGGATGAATCGATTGGAATTACAGTTGGGGTCATTGATTGAATATTCCTACAGATATTCAATTATTTCTCATTTATGACATGTAAAATCGTGACTGAAATTTTGTGGTCCGTCTGTTCAAGTGGGTTCACTTCATTGTCAGGTCAACGACTTTGAGATTTTTTCAATTTATATATCCTGAGATCTATATTGTTTCTATATATATAGACATACACTGACGGATATATTGATAATGCGTGATCCATAGACCGCAGTTAACTTCCCTGTAGATGTATAGCATCGCATATGAAGATACTTTGTAACATTACAATCGTCTTGTTATGCATGGAACGTCATTTCCTTTTTCTTATAAGTTTTCTCTCGTTGTCACTGGAGTGCACATGAGAAGTGAAATACCAAGAGAGAGGATGACAAAGTGAGAGGATGAGAATAAGAATAAGTAAGAAAAAAGAGAAAGGATAAGGAAGAAATAGGAACGGAAAAGAGACGCGTAGAAGGAGTTGTGTCAGTGTCTGTGTATATGTGGAACAGAACTTTTATTTGGGGGAGAACAGGAAGTGGCTTATGTTTGGCGGTACCAAGTGGTCAAACGACACGTGTTCAACGACAACGGACGGAGGCATTGGCCGACCTGACAACCTCTGATTTCACGAAATAAAAATAAAATCTGATAGAGAATAAAACAGAGAGAATTTGCCACAGAGACAATCTAATTGACACACAAGAAGATTTTGAAATAAATTACTAGCGTTGCCAATTTAATTTTCGAGTAAGATGATTCGATTTTCGGTGGGATAGAAAATGTTATCATTTAATTATTCATTATTCCTAGAGGGGAAAAGAAAAAAAAAATAATGAGAAAACATTTTTGTCTCTCTTTCATCAATGTCGAGGCTAAAAATAGAAAGATATTCGATGGTGTCAGGTGTGCGCGTGTACGAGTTGCAAGTAGTGCTGCTGCTGATAACATTTCATAGCATCAGGTAACGAGAATGAGAGAAAAAAAAAGAAAAAATATTGTGCAAGACAATGTTTATATATGTACGTGTGCATATGTATGTACGATTGGTGGATTGGATCATTGCACGGAGAATTTGCATTGCGGAATAAATTCCAACACACTTATATGTACTGACTTGTTATATATATTCATATAGTATATATACATAATATATACTTGAATGACGTCAGTTGCATTTGACATATGTTTGAGTGCTAATTTTTATTTGTTAATATGTGAGAAAGCAGATTGCGTGCCCGAACTCGCGTGAATGAACCTTCGAATCCCTCGATTCTTCCCCCATTTCCAGCATTGCTGATCAGCGAATAATATATGGGAATAGACAAATTCATGTTCATAAAATCTACCTGATTACTGGTGATATCAGTCTGCAAGATGAACTGAATTTTCGCAGGATTTGAATTTAAAACTGTGTAGACTGAATATTTGCAAATTGTTTATGGAGGAATAAATTACGCATAAAATGACACTCGTTTCGCGTGAACATGCAGTCATTCCGTTTATTATTTCAATTTACTCCTCGGTTTTTTTTTTTTTATTTTTTCGGGTTCAACGTAATAATCTTCCTTGTCACGTGTTTATGTGCTTTTCTGGTTGATGTGGGCAGGTATGTGGATATGTGTGTATAATAAGGGTACCTGATGTCTCGAGGTCTCGGGACCAGTGTCAAATTCTGGAGCGTGGGATTTTTATATGGACAAGATGTCTACGTAGAAATGTTCAGTGGCTTGAAATGGCTACCGTGTTTAATTAAAAGTTCATGAGAGGTGAGAATATCTGCGGGGTTGAATGTTGAAGGAGACACTTGATCGGATTTTTTTTTTCTATTTGTCATCGTGTTTGATTAATATTTTCACACTCTTATCAGATTCCAATACGAAAATCGATATTCATTATGATGATGATCATTAGCTTTTTGCGTATTCCTGAATTTTATTTGAAGTGAAAAGAAAAGGGAATGAAACGCTGGTTGTATAAAATGTGTAAATATTCTGTAGCATTTGTTTACGTTGTAGTTACAATTATTAATCGTAATTAATTATGTTGTGCAACGCGGATGCATCAGATGAAGAAAATTAAAAGTAATGATAAATTGTTTAATATTGTTTTCAGATATATCTTATTCAGATGAGAAAGAACTTTCGTATATTGTTCCCGTCCGATGAGCCACCCTGCGTGCCGTTCACCACCTCGACTTCATGGGTAAGTTAAATTTATTTCATTACATAAACACGTGGAAATGAAAGAATATATAAATTAATAATCATGACATGGTTATGACTTGGAAGAGAGAAATCAGAACGAATGAAAGAGAGTTTGTTGTGAATAAATGAAGAATTGAATTTGATCAGACTCGTTGAATTGACAACTTTCTATTTCAACAAATTCGTATTCTAACGAATTTCCGCAAAATTTATTCAATTTTTTTTTATCTCTCACGTTCCTGGGATGGAAATTTTTCAATGGATAATACTATGCGGCTCTGTTCTTCCACAAGATTAGAAAAAATAAAAATAGATTAGAAAAGAGGAGCAACAATCTTTTCTACATATCTCGGGCCGCTGGTCATCGTTTTCTCCCGCACTAATTAGCAAAAGTTTGCTACCGTGTGCAATAAACACCACGTCTAAGACTTTACGTAACTCGCTGCTAGCAAAATACTGGACAGTGAATATTGCAGAGAGAAATGCGCGCATTATTATACTTTGCTCTCTTTACAACTCACCAGAACAATTGCGCGTATATAAACTGAGTAACTATATATCTATATATTCATGGATAAAAAGTGTGGAAAAAAAAACTGCTATGAAATCTTCATGATTTTCTTTTACACAATATTAATTACTGCCGTATTTATTTCCGGATTTTGATTACTGTCACAGAATAACACGATTAGAGTTGATGGACACACTGTCGGTTTCGTTTTGAATTTCGGTGTAAATTAATTTACAGCTCGTGAGATGTTACACAATTTTTAATGTGGGAAGTGGATTAATATTGATAGGTTTGGAGCGTCTGGGATATGAAATATGAAACGTCTTCATTTCCCAAAAAAGATACATAGTAATTTTACAGACTCCACAAACAAACTTGATAATTATGACACTGAATTTTTCGATAGATATGTAAATTGCCATAAAAGTCAGGATGATGTGCAAACAGATGAAGGAATTAATAAATATGAAATTGACTTATTCAAGAAGGTAGATAAAGGTGAAATTAAGTTTAGAATAAATATATCACATTGACTGTCAGAACGATTGTTCATAGTTAGAATGAGATAAGTATTCGTTCGTCATAGATCATTGGTTCACTTGACTTTGTGTATAGGAATATCGATGTAATTATTGGATGACGATTGAAAAATTCTATTTAATTAAATACGCACAAACATGTGAACACTCACAATGAGTTTTCATACTGACATACATTACATACGATTTCAAGTTTTCATTATCTTTCATCTCCATCATCATCCATGAACAAAAAATAAATTCTATTTGTCCCAAATGACAATTTATAGATATCGTAAGTGTAAATTAATGGCTTTATCAACACGATTACACGATGTATCAATTTTTGTTCCTGTTGAGTCATCATCATATTCCTTTTTTTTTCGTCAACGATATGTCCGCCAATTGATGAAAAAAAAATCACACGTGAATAATTAATCGATGAAATGAGCAGCGAATTATTTTGCATTTGAGTTTCGCCATTTTAAAATTTATCCAAATGAAGACAAACCTGTAAAATCTTTTATTCTTCCTCACAATCTAAAAGTTGATAGATAAATACTGTGACTGTAAATACAGTTTCACATTAATTTTTACGAGGTTAAAATATTATTTTTCATTTGTTTCTGCTATCCACAACTGGTACATGCATATGATCACATATAGGTATGAATCATATAACGACTGGCCATGGCGCGTGTGAGGAGATAAAAGTAAACATTATTGTACCTGTTGGTGACATCTATCTCCATCTAACCTTGAAAATTTATAAAAAGATTTTCACGTCTACTGCTTAATTACAAAGAGCGATGAAAAAAAAGAACTGGTGAACCTCATGGATTCCCCTTCTGTTTCTCCATTGAAAATTGTACACTTGACTTTGTATTCGACCTTGCAATTAACAATTGAATTTTTCGGCATGATACGTGTCTGACGGTACAGTCTCTCACCCAAATTGTATACTCAACTCCAAAAATGACTGTACAAGAGAAACCAAAAAGAATTTTTTCAGAGGAATTCATTTTCTGTTCGTCTTTTGATAAAAATCTTTCCTCGATTCAATTAGCTAACAGGAATAATTTAAAAATAATACTCACCACACACTTCACTGTGATCATATACGACTCAGAATGGAGGACACATATATAGATACATATTACGACGATGATAAGACGGTGTAGTGTATCAAAGATACGAGGTACATTTGAGCTTTCAAGAACAAGAGAATTCAATGGAAAATACAGTACGACCTTTGTCTCATTCTTTTTTCCTTTTTACCTTAATTTATCAGAGATAAATTTTTCTGTACTTCTTATTTTTCATGTCGTATGTCTTGTACATTTGAAATGTGATACACCTTTTGTTCTATTGAGATGAATATGAGAGTAGGGAAGAAAATTGATTAAACGCATTGAGTAATTCAGATTGAGTATTATTTCTTATTGACTTTTCCAACCAGTTTCGTTAATTTCTCTCGCAAGAACATGTGTGAATATATTTGCGATTTCTTTTTTATCTTCAATTTGCATAGTTTTTTGGATCGCAATTTTGTTTGAATCTATTGGTGAATTGTTGGACCACTTGTTCAACGTGTGATTTATGACAAATTAATTGCGTGGCTTCCTGACTGCGTTTATGCACGCATGACACAAACGTATACAGCATTATGTTTGGGTCTATATACGAATGAAGAACTTTTAATAAAGTCCAGGGGAAAACAAAGTAATGTGCGTGACTTTCCTACGGAAATTAAGTATGTAGATATACACTTTTATGTATAATTATCTATACATAAACATATAATCTAAGTTTTGCAATGGAACATTGAAACCTCACTCACGAGTCGGATTAAGAATATCGATTATTCAAGTTTTGTCATTCCTCTGAATGGGAGAATTTTTTCCTGAATTATTCGCCAAGAAACATGGGAGTGATAAAAATTATTTCTCTACTAATTCTCCAATCGATGAATATAGACAAAATCCCATGTACATAGTTGGAAAAAAAAATGACTGATCAATAATAACAAAAGAATGTGAGAACACTGCAGTCAATAAATATCGATCTATGCGGCTTTGGGATTTCCCAATTCTGAACAGAGCAGATTATTATCAGTTGTGATACATGTGTTGAATCTGATAACATACTGCTCTGCAGATCTTCATGTCGATGCTTCAATACACACGCGGATTCACACACTTGATATACATGTTCGCAAATATCTATACAGACTTGGTTGAGACGAGATCATTTTAACTTCTCTTATCTTGGTATACTTACCATCACTATTTTGTCGAATCAATGGATTTGTATCATGTAAAAATATATTTATCAAGATTCGATTCATTATTTTTATCCCCGCTTGTAATTTCTCTCAATAATACTCTCGAGAATTTATCTTCTCGAATATATTGAAATACAGAAATTTTTTTAATAACAATGATTAATTGGAATTAATTGATACCACTGAAGAAAAAATTGAGAGCGGAATTTGGTACATTGCAATCATGAAGTGTTCAGATAAATTCGTAAAAAATTGGCAGAATTTTTTTTCCCCTTCAGACAAATTCTATCAATTATATTCATGCAAATATCGATTATATAAATAATCATTAATAAAAGTATTACTCACTGATATGATGTGAGCAAATACTCGGAGAAGACTTGAAGTATTTTTGATTCGTCACGTCTGATATAATTTTATGAAAAATAAGAAAGAAATTTAGATATCTGTGAATGAAGACACTTGGGATGATGTTTGACGCACTGCTGACTGTTGTCTGACGTACTAGAGAGCATTGATGTGATTGCAGATTCTTTGCGAGATCAATCCCACTACCACATCACATCCAATCAGATCAAGTGAGAAAGACGGAATGATAGAGAATGATGATAAAACATATTGTTGAAAAAGAGAGAAACTATTGCAAGAAGAAGGAACAGAAAAAAAAATTCGTTTCTAGAATCCCATCCCTACCTTTCTGCTTCGTGTTCCAGTTTATCGACCAATAGGAAGGATTGCTCACAGTTTATGTATGTATATACATATATAGATGCTCGGGTGGCGTCTTTGAATCTGGGTTAAGCTTTCAGAGAGGGTTATGTGCCATTGGCCAACCCCTTTCTCAACTAATACCCTCCACGATCTTTCTCTTTGTCTACCATAGTACGGCTAAAAAGAGAGATGAGAGAAGAAAATAAATTTTCTCATGAACGAATGAGAAATGCAGAGGAAAAAAAAATTCGTTGGATATATAGATCAACATTTAGTTATGAACCCTGTTTTGTCGAATGACCGTTGAACATTTGTGACTATGCAATCCATCAACACCAGTTTCTAATTTTGTTCAACATGAAAAGTTACCCGGCCGTTGAGTATTTGGAAGTCTGTTGATGCAGAATGCATTTGACATTCTTGTGTTGGATAATTTATTTCATGAGACTTTTATACTCAATGTGAACATGAGAAAATTCCAAGTGTGTGGATTTTCCATAGCCACCCCTACGGAAAAATTATTTCATGAAAAAATTATTTTCAAATAATTCGCCTATCGGAATATTCTGCACCCTACAGAAATGTCGTTGAATATGAATTGACTGAAGAAATTATTCCAACCGCTTCAAGATGGAGATCTTCTATTATCTCCATGTCTTCCTTTGCTACAATTTCCGTTTCACTACTTTTTCATTTTTTTTTCTCTTCATAATTATACACAGTAGTTGATAATGGTGTGTACCTCATTTATGCCATCAGTGATAACGTAATTCTGCGAAAGACAGAAGGAAAAAAAAAGACGTAATGCAGAAATAGATACATGTGTGCGTGAATTTGTATGAACGTTAAAGAGAGTTATGGGGAGAAGGTAATATATTTATCGCCCTGCGGGTACCAAGGCGACCCAGCACCATTTTATTTTTTTTTTTTCCAATTCACATAACTACTGGTAAAAGTGCGTTTACACACAGAAGTATCGTTGTGTCTTGTGTATTTGTATTTATTTGTTCAACGACGTTTGCCTAACCGCCGTCACCTCTTACCGTCTTTCGTCTCTGACCACTTCGAAATCATCAATAATTGACTAAACACTCTTGCCAAGAGACCTTTACTACCACAAGTTTTGCATTACACACTTATGTATTTACACAGACGTAGGTATGCATATTGTCATGCAATTCTGAATGGGTTTCTATCAGTAAATCGCTCAGTCATTTGCAAAACATGAAATAGTAATGCAGAAGAAACTAAATTATATAATTCAGTCATTTCTCTATTTTTATAATTATTGATAGCATGAATGAAAGTGAATGATGATTTCCTGTAACGTATGGAAATTATTGATATGTTTTCAGTGAAGAATTTATTGATTTTGATACAGTTTAGAACGAGCATCAACATTTTGAATTCATTTCATTCAGGGTAAAAATGTGCAGCATTCGTATCGTTTCTCGAGATAATTACTGAATTATCTATTGGCTATTGTCATTGTGACATTGGCTACTCTCATTTTTTTTTTTTTTTTCGTTTTCCGTTCTCTCATTATACGTCAAACTCATTGCCGATAACAATTCATACACATTGATACATGAATATTACTCATGGCTTAGCATGCGGACCTTTTCTCACTATCAGTATGTTTTTTTTTCTTCTTCAACCCAATATTGTAATTATCAGAGAATACATACGTTTTGGCTCACGTGAGTTTAGTTTAATTTATGGAAATAGATAGACTCCATTGAAGAATAACCGATACACAAAAAAATACAAAGTAATTCTAGAAGTTATTCTTAGATAAATAAATAATGTGAATATGATAGTTCTATGATTCACGTTTGGGAATATTCTTTTTTATTTGTTATTCTAATTGGAAGATGACAAATTTTGATAGAAGTACGAATGTTAATGAGTTCTGTTCTTGAACTTTGGACAGTAATTTTAAGATGATAAATTTTAGAATATTCTTCTTTCAAATTCACATGAATTATCTTCAGCATTCTTTCATTCGATGATATTCTTCAAACATCTATTTATTTATCAGTTTACAATAGAATCTCGATTTTCTTCCACATTTTCTGGCGTTTGGAAGAACATTGAATCAAGGCCAGAAGGTACAGTAGAGGTTAGTAAAGACACGTCTGTGTGAGAGACACATGTATTGTTGCCTGTATATGAAATAATTTAAGTACATAAGTATTGGAAGGTGAGGACGAGAATCGAGAGTTTAACCTTGCAGTGGGCCCTCGGTAGTCATAAATAAGGGTTCAGCGGAAGAAAATCGAGTCGGAAGAAAATTGAGGTTCTACTGTATTTTCCAAATCAGAAATCGATTAGTCCATGAGTACACAATGAAATTTACTACTTAGCACATAACACTACATTCAGGGATTTTCTTTGCATTGGAAATATAAGCCCAAACAAGAGCACAATCTCATTGTTCCTACGCTCAATAGAAATAATTATCTTCGTGGGGGGTTTTAGACTACACCGTACTAATGAAACTGTTCATTAAATGTACAGGATTTATAATACTTTGAGTAGTCGGAATTACTTTGATACTGATCCGTTTATTTATAGACATAATTATTTGGGAAATAGGTAGAAAATGGATGGACCCAATGTACCACATAAAGTTCCACAACTCCCTCATCGAAAATGTTTCTCGTCTGTATAAGTGTAATGCAGATAGAGGAGGGGACAAACATCGATGATTGGCCAACATCGAGACACCAATGGCGAGCATGCATCCAACGCTTGCGCAGCCTCCAATCGACCCACACTTCTCTCGCTCACTTTTCTCTTTCGCTTCCTTCTTTCCATCACATCATATCCCGATAGAGAGTCCGGATTTTGAAAAAACTTTCTGGATTCATCCACTGATAAGAAAATTCAACAAAAGCATATCATCATAATTCATAAAAGTGAATAATCATCAGTCAGTTTGATTTTTGTTTTTAGCATAAAAATATTTGCAGAAGAATGATAATTCTAAATGATTTATTTCACAGTAGATGAATGAAATGGTGAAATTAGCACTGGTAAATGTGGCTGACGTGTATAGAAATCAGGTTTTATGTGGGGTCAGTAGATGACATAGGCTGTTGGGTCATCGAATTCTATAATAGTAGGTCGTATACCTGCAATATGCTCATTCACTCACTGGACCGATCACCTGCGCACGCGTTAAGCGTCAGGTTCATGTATATATGTATATATACGATTGTGTGCAGTGCCTCATGCACAAAACTGGCGCTGCAATGTGTGAAATTTCGTCCCAAGTGAAAAAACCTGATTCACTTCATATGAATAAGGGGAAAAAAACACAAACTAGATAGCATGGAAGGGAGGGAGAAGATGTAAAGGATTGTCATTGACGTTAGTGAGAGATAGAATGAGGGTCATGATGGGCCGATGGGTGAATGGTCGATGGGCAAAAAGGTCACGCAGGTACATGACCTTAACCATGGGCTCATTTAAATGGCCCCTATTTTTCAATAAAGAATTAAATATATACGGGCTCGTGGACAAAATTTCATGTGTAGAATAAGGATGTTGAATGTACTTGCGAATGTGTATTCTGTTTGTGTGTACTGGACAGCGGATGGAGGATGTAGTTTGTGGAGTCATAGGATAACTCAGGATATATTTTGCCACACCTTGATATGGGGTGTACGAAGTATAACGGTCGTTGAATTGGAATATAGAGAAGAGACCAATGCAATCTATGGTTAATGTTTGTGAGAGGTATTGTCCTTTTTATCTGTTTCATTTCTTGGTGTTGGTTTTTGTGAGGAGTAATAAATTATCCTTGAATATTAGTTCAGTTTTGGTTCGTATGGATAGTTGAATACGTGCACAGAATGATTAAACTTGTGAATTTATCATGGATTGTTAGACCAAATGACTCTGAATATCATTGGCTAGATTGATAATCAATTCAGGAAATTGATGCTTTGGCAGTAACAATTCACACAGTGAGAGGTCTTGAAGAGTGTTTTGTTCAGTTGAATTGGTAGCATTTGAACAGATCTGGTTCATTGCAATATCTATTGAAATTATTATTAGTCAGGATGTTAATTGAACATGAAATGGATCTTTTTTTAAAATTGTTGCTTGGGTGACCTGTGGTCAGTTTTGTAACCGTCTGCGAATATATGAACGTGAGGTTCAGAAACGGTTTTTGGAACGGTTAAAAAAAAGGACAACGATGAAAACTAGACCAGTTTTGTTATTATAAATGCAAAATTAGAGCAGAGACATGCTCGATGCTTATTGGACGTTGGTCTTCAAGGATTTGAATATAACTGAAAGGGAGGGCGTTTGGGCTCAGACAATATTTATAATTTTTGTTCAAGTGTATGTATGCATGTGGTGTATGTTTTATGTGATTGAGTGGAGAGGGAAAAATGACGAGTCAACCTGACTTTACATGCTCGATGTATACACAGACAGCTATCAAGTACATAGCCATGTATGTTCTGTATGGCCAATTTTAGAATGGTGGTGGGAATCATGTCCGTTGCTCTATTTAAGTATTGATAGAAAAAAAAAATTTTTATTCTTTCCTTCTCTAAAATTTATTTAGGAACTTCCAGGTGGGTTTGCAGCCCACTGTCCTCATTGGACGCTACAACATGCAAAATCTAGTATTAATCACGCATTCCGACATTTCTAGACCTTACTGGGAGTTATTTCAACGTTCTAGATATCTTTCAGATAGTTTTGAGGTAGTCATGCATTCAGATTGATGGTTCGTAGTAGGAAGTTGTTTCGTCCGTTAGTTTTGCGTGGATGAAATGATCCAGGTGTGATCAACGGAAAGGAAAATGGAGAAGAATGACGCATGAGACTTAACAGTTTGATTTGTTATGAACATCCTAAGAAAGTGGATGGTTTGAAAGCTGCTGCACGAACCAAACTAAAATAATCATCTTACTTACGTCTTTTCAAATAACTTCCGTGAGAACAATTTATATTGCTCCAAAATGGTCATCACCATTATCATCATTGAGTTCATTCATCTTCAGATATTTTCCCATGGGTCTTTATCCCATATCGCGATTTAAAAAGCTATCACCTGTAGTTTCTATCATGACTTCTTCCTTTTTAGTCTCACAGATTCAAATAGAGCCTTTAGTTATACTGTTATAAATTCGTATATCCATTTCATATGATATGTGATGGGTCTGTGGACATCGTCCAGGTAATTTCACCTTCCCCATAGTGTCCCATGGTCAATGATGACCATCCCTAGAGTGGATAGCAGGGGTATGGTGATGTGATGATCCCATGCAAAAGAATGGAATGAAAGCGGACATAAAAAAAAATTGAGATTTCATCCAGGTAACCCAGCAGAATGGTTGTCCATTGCCATTCATGGGAAAAACCCATTTTACCTTCACACTGACCATATTCTGATGCAACCGCGGTCATCATATGAACGATAAAAATTAGAATATTCTCTGCGTTTGAAAAGGATGGGTCTTTTGGAGACTTTGCGGTGGGTCCGTTCTCAAGTGTTCTCGGGTCCATCATTGGAACTTGTGGGGCAATGGGAAAAGATTCATGTCCACCTGATGATAGTTCATGGGAAACTAGAGCACATGTCCATTCATTTATAAATATAATTCAACAGATTTTTTCTTTTTCAAATATAATCAAATTGATAATGAAGCGTTTAGTTCAGACAAAAACTTTGGAATGGAATATATGAATGTACTTGGGCTTGTTATGTTCTCTTTTTGTTATCTCAAAGTCTAAAGTTTCAGACTATTAGCAACATTCATCAGCACTGAATTATGTGCGACACACTATGCAGAGATTAAATGTAGAGAGGTCAAATCAATGGCGTCAGTAATTAACAATGCCCAATGATTTAAGATGGATAAAAATCGGATCAATACACAATTGTTACTGATGCGTCAAAGGTGTTAAAAGTCATTCACTTACGACGCAGCTACGTCAAATGACCTGGAAGGTCGAATTGACAACGACTCTTGGACCCAAACGAGACGCGATTTCTCTACAACTACTTTGGGTTTATATATAGACATGTAAATGGTTTGGAAATTGAGTGGAAATCACAGGTATACACGTTGATACATTGACAACTTTCAAACCACCACGATTTAATTGTCGAATCTACTGAAATTTCTTCTCTTTACCACTACAGATGTGTACATTTTTATGTAAAGACAATATCCGATACTCTACATACACATTCATATAAATTTATCATCAGTGTATATGATTTCGTGTGCGAGTACTGATACATTTCAATTAGCATACATTTACAGACACAAACGTCCGGCCTCACTGCCAGCGGCCATCCGTGTCGTTAATTCTCCTTGAATAAACATATCCTCACTTAATTCTTAAACTTTAAATGCTTTCAACTAAATATAAATAAAATTTTAATTATTTCAGAATAATTTTAGGGTTAAGCAGCATCTGTCTTTAACAACAACAACAATAATTTTCCAACAGTATCAAATGGACATGCATGAATATCAAGTTCAAACTATGAATAAAAATTCGAATTAAACTCTTGATCTCTCAAAATGATAATTTGGATCTGAAATAATCAAGATAATGGTATAGATCGATGATAAAGTGATATAAATTCCTTCTTGTTTGTTTCTTGCCCTCTTTTCTCTGTGACTTTTGAAATAATTTCAATCGGGATGATGCGTATCTATTCATATCTAGTACATTAATATTCACATGAAAATAATTGTGTGTGTATGTGTGTGTGTGTGTGTGGGTCTTAACGCGTACCACGTTGCGGATGACTCGGGGCCAGATATGACCTCAAGGATCAAATGAATGATCAACTATTGGATATATCTGTTGCATATTTATATTTTTAAACCTGTAATAGTGACGCGAGACCTCGCAATGAGAGGATGAACGCAGCATTGATGTATGTATATTTATTTTTTTATGTATATGTATTCGATGCCAATTTAAAATGAAAAAAAAAAACGTGGTTGGTCTTCATCAACTCATATATATATGTGTATATCAGATGCGTTGCGTCTTTTTATTTGCGTGAATGCAACGATGTGCGCAACAAACGGCGATGAGCGGGGTGCGTCTGGGTCAGAGATCATAAGAAACAATTCCAATGTGTGGGAAAGGCCGAGCCAAATACTTTTCTGTCGCAAATAACATGGTTGCGTGGCTTTTTTTTTTTTTTAATTTTTCTTCTTTTATTTTTCTCGTCATTTCCATGGCACAGCGACACACATATGGAGTTTTATATCAAATCTTGATGCTGAGTTGTGGCAAAATGTGTACACTTTGCATTTATTATTTTGTATGCGAGTCTGTTAGATTTGATTGTCCGGGTTGTAGATGGAGAATTTTTCGAGTCAATAATTTTTGTTTTCTTTTTCTGATGCTTTTGTGAGATTTTGGGATATTTCAGATGAATTGCGATGATACTGAACATTTAATTCTAACTTATTGTTCATGATAATTTATTACTTAATTGCCATTTATCTTCATCGCAGGTGAACACCATAAACAATTGAACCTTCGAACACTATGAATATATGTTCAATTCTCAAAAGTTATCTAACCAATGGGAATAATAATTACATGCGATCAAACAAGTAAACAACTAAGACTAATGCAAAAAATTCATGAATTGACGTCACTGTGTCTCTAATTTTCACGAATGTTTCGAGATTATTCTCAATGTCAGCACGTGGAGTTTGATAATAGCTGCACACAAACACATAAACACACCAACGAATTTAATTATTTGAACACACATAGATATGTAAAAGTATCGGTAGATAAAAATTGAAATTGCCACGAAGACTAAATAGAAATGCAGTAGTAAAAGTAAGAAGGAAATAAAAAAATAATAAATGACCAAGAGTAGGTAGTTGATTATTTTTTGTATGGTTATTATGTATATAATAAGTTGATAACGATTCCATGGCCGATCGTGTATGTCTATGCATGTCCTCTTTCGTTCCCTCTCTTTTCCCCCGCTCTCTTTCTCTACCCCTCTCATTCATTCCCCCTTCACTTCATCAGTATTATTACCAACGCGTGTAGTGTCATGACAATAGTTTTAACCGCTGGCAGGTGTCTCAGTGCAGCGTGGGAGACTACGTGTTCACGGTGGGCACTGCCACCGCCCCGTGGCGTCCCGACGCCCATCGTGGTCTTCTTCCACTCATAATTCGAAGGCAATTGCTCACACAACACACAATCATAGAGATACACAAACATACATGGGCTCATATATTTAAATGTGTGTGGTAGTATGAACGTATACGATAATGATGTTCCTACATCCATGTGAATTATGATGATATGTAGATATACAAAGCAGCTTTGGGAGTCATCGTTGTCGTGGTTACATTATGGAGAAACACAGGGGGATAAATGAATATAGAAGCGCGCGTTCGAGTAATCACCATCGCTGAGGCCATCCACTAATATTCTCTCCGCCCTCTTTATGTCATTCTTCCCTCATTTCCGTTTTTTTTCTCTCCCTTCTGTTTTTTTTTTCGCTTTTCATTTCATATGTCTAGAAATATATTGAAAAACTCAATGTTTTAAATTATGTAGGTGTCCTTGACAATGAATTTTAGCATTTGTTTTGTTTGATATAGTCATAAATAATTGATTGATTATTTCTAATGAATCACAGAGATGAGAATTTATGTTGGATCAATTTTTTTGAGCGAGTATTCGATCACCATTACGATTCATTTAACAGATCGAATTTTTTGTGAGGAAAATTTTCAGGTGTGAGTCATTTTTTTTTTTTTTTTTTTATTAAAAACGGAGCTTTGTGTGTCTCTGGAATTATCAGTTAAGAATTTGTTGAGGAATGATGCAAGAAGATATTTTTTAATATGATTGATCCACACAACGAAAAGACTCTGCATTTAATGATAGCCACACATATTCGACCTCTTTTTCCCTATTTCACGTAAGGGGTGATGTGTACCTATTGAGTTGTCATTCGTTCTTTGAAACTATGGCGAGAGGGTCATCGCATACAGTCATAATCGCTCACGCGCACACGCACACAAATATGTTTAAGTGAACAGGTATATATGAATGACGCGACTGGCATTAAACCCACTGTCGTTGCCAATGGATACCGAGTTGGTTGCCATCGTGATGTGGCGTCACAACACGAAATCATTTTGACTATTTGGCGCCATTGATGGTCCCGTGAGAATCAATTCCAATTGTATACTCAAATCGTATGCTATATCGAGAAGATTATCATGTTTTTGTTACAAGGACACAAAAGAGACATGACATTCGCAATACATTTTGGATGTGTCTGTTGATGCCTTCAAATGGGATGTTTTGTTTCACCTAATCTCCTGCCATATCTACGAACAAAATTCTCGACTTCAAAATTTTATTCCATTGATAATATTTATGGAAATTCCATTCCTCTATCGTGTCATAAATTATATCTATGACTTCTGTTGCGAATTTTTTCTTTAATTTATGTCCCTAGTCACATCTACTGCCAAGTCTGTGATCTCATACTCCAGGATAAATCTCAAATCTCATGGAATATATCTATGAATATGTATTCTATCACGATGTTCATTATCACATTTGTGATCACGTTGTACAATATCGTGTGCTCTTGTGAATACACAATTCGCCGACATACGTGGGGGTCCACCTGATGTATCATCAATAAATATTTTTACGTTCATGTTATCTTGGGAACGGTGTCACTTCATATATAAAATTACGATCGATTGCTTCAACTTCCTCTTTCATGTATATCTACATATATCTGTGTAGTCTACTATAATAAATGAACGAATATATGTCCATGCGTATTTTTTTTTAGTCTTTCGTCTCGTCACTTCCGGCCAGCACGTTTGATAAACTCCTTTGATGATTCGTCACTTCATGGGATTCGATTGTTTAACGAAGAAAAGAAGAATCTTTTTCTTCTCTTTTTCATTCTGTTTTTCTTACTGAATAACATTTGCAGAGATGGTAGACGTTGAATAAAGCGATGAATAGTTACAGAATGTTGGGGAGAGTGTATGATAAAGAGGATGTAGAAGGTAAAAGAGTGTTTATATACATATTGATGTATGTATGAGAAATGAGAGAAACGCGCGCGCGCTTGAAACTTCGTGTCGCGCGAAGACTGTTACGTGATACGCGATTGTTATGTAAATATGGCCGCGCTCGCGGTTGTAGACGAGCAGGGACGTGCAAAATACCAGTGTCCTCGCGCGACAATGACTGTCAATTTATCTATTATTTCTTTTTTTTTCTCGTTGTTCTCATCTTAGGTGAATCTTCATCATGATTATCTTGCGTGGTATCTTCAGAATTTAATCAGGCTCTTACTGTGCTGTTTAGTATGTTCGATGGTTCATGATTTCGCCCCTTTTTTTATTCATAGCTGCTTCGAGATAATTATTTTCCATTTCATCATGCTTTTGGCGAGTATTTCACTAATGAAACAATGAAAAATTCATTTTTTTAATCCACTGAGATTTTATGTATCTATAAATTCATGTAGACTAATAGTTATGTATGGATTTATTGTTGTGTGTTGCATCTTTCGTGCCACACTTTGCGATGGTCATAATTTTCTATGGCGATACGTATCGTAGAAGTTAACTCAAAGTATATTTTATTTACATACATACATACATATATA
>JABMBR010004468.1:0-24803 GCA_018881525.1 Meteorus sp. PSUC_FEM 10030008
ATATAATATAGAACAAATGGCAGATACATGTGTGTTATAATAATATACTGCAAATGAATAAAATATGAGGAAAAAAACTTGACAACTGGAAAAAAAGCTCAAATTTTGTCGAGCGAGCGAATAAGCGGACAATGAAATGATTTGATTAATTAAGAGAAGGTGGTAATAATTAATATGAAGGGGGAGAAAAAAAATCTCCACACACATATGCCTTGTCTCGTGGATTTTTTAAAAAAATTCGAAATTTATAGAATTTTATGATTATCGAATCCGCGAGATGACGTTTATATATAGTCATGCGAGCGAGATATATTATATAAATATTAAACAATTGAATTTTCTGTGAATGATAATTTTTTGTGAATGTGAGAATTTGATATGTACGAATGAGAGTATAATAATGCTTGAGAGTATACGGATGAACGAGAAGGAAAGAGAGAAAGAGAGAGAAAGGAAGATACATTTTACGAAACGATGTTGATGATGATTATGCACTTGCAATTGAGGTGAATCGAGAGTAGAGAGGAATGAAATTCACTTCATTAAACAGTATTATTTGTATGAGAAGAGTAAAGAAAAAAAAAGATGTCGAGCCTCATTTTAATGTGATGAATGACTTTCTTTTCTATATGTGCATTAAATTGTACTTCTACCTCTTGGGCACCTCTTGCACATGAATCACGGATCACAATCGTGTTGACTTTTTTTACAGTTTTCCAAGTGATCTTAAAAAATGCTTCAAGATGTGCACGAGGTAGATTTAATTTACTTAATATTTTTTTATTGAAATAACAAGAAAAATGAAAAAATAACGAAACAAAAGACGAAGAGCATGTGTAAATGTCCACTCACGTCTATTATAGAAATTGTTTTGTTCAAATATACCGTGGCGAGGGAAGAAAAAAGGAAGAGAAAAGAAAAAAAAATTCGAAAAATTAATAAAAAAGAAAACGTGGGAGATGAAGAACTGATTACCCGTTCTATGTGTGTAAGAACCATAATGCTTAAATGAAAGAACATTATACTTATGAAACTTACGGGATACTAAATAAAAGTAAGCCAAACCGTTGATCATTCAATTTTTACACCCTTCACATTACGAAGACATTTCATTCAATAAAAAGTACTAATGAAAATACACATAAACATATATATGTATATAAATTTTCTTTAATATCTCTGATTAAGTTCACTATATAGCTTATTGAGAGAAAAAATTATAATGAACAATTTATTCAGATTTCTTATTCTTATCCCTAATGTTCATACAGTTACGAATTATTTTTTGGAATGATAAGAGATAACCAGCACCGATAAGTCTTAGTGGGCCCATTAATAATGATTGCAGTATCAATTCAGCGAATGATGAAAACGGCGACAATCCAACGCAAAGATTACTCAGTATAAATCCTTCGAATCCAATTGTTGAAAAGAATTTACCAGCTAATGCGTCATCAAACATTTGTTTCGCCACCACATCCGGACTTACTAAACCCGCAGCTCCTGATATCAATTTTGTTTCTAATGGTTTCGATGCTTCTTCCACTGCATATCCCGGTGTATCAGTATCTGGCGGAAGGCATAAGCTGACGACAATATTATGGCCGTGCAGTTCCATTGCGAGACTTTCAGCCAATCCACGTAGCGCAAATTTTGTTGCGCTGTAAGCCGAGTAGCCGTATAATCCTGAGGAGAAAAATTATTGTAGATATGAACAGGAAGTTACTCAATGAAACATCGTTTAGCCATTTGAATGATACAATGTCATGTGTTTTGTCAGACAAACGAGGCTGCCGATGGTTGTTTCTTCATTAATGACAATACAGAATTCACATTTGAAAATTCAATGCTTGTGTACTATTAGAATTGGAACGTTGATGTGTATTCTTATACTTACCAGAAAATGCAGCCAATGATGATGTTAACACAATGATACCATCATTCACATTCTTCATACGAGGAATGACTGCTTTGATGCAATGATATGTGCCAATGAAGTTCAAATTTGTCATCCATTTCAAATTTTCCGAAGTTGTATCTTCAATTTTCCCACAAATTGCTGTGCCAGCGCAATTGACAAGCATAAAAATTGGACCAACCGCCTTTTCTAATTCCAAAAGTGCCTTCTCAATAGATTCATAATTATCGCTGATATTCATCGATAAATAACCAACTTTTTGAGTGTCTTTATTTTTACATGCTTCAATTATCTCATCACGCACGTGCTCAAGTTTCTGAATATTGCGTGCTATTATGGTTACATGAGCACCGTTCTTCGCGGCTAATATAGCTAGGGACCTTCCGATTCCACTGGAACCACCGGTGATCTAAATGGACATGAAAGTAACAAAAATATTCACATAATTAATTTGATCAACCTCTCGTTTCCAAATGAAGGTTCTGAATCGATGTTTTTTATTCATTCATTCATGAATGTAACCCATCAGCGTTTTGAAAAATTTTGTGGTTAGAATGCGCGTGATACCAGAGGAAAAACTCTAAAATTTACGTTATGTTATTATGCGGTACTTACTACAACATGTTTTCCATCAACATTCTTCTTGGCACTTCGGAAAAGATATTCCTTAATAATTAATGCGATAATTAGGAGGACAATGGTGACTAAGACGATACCGAAAATTGCTGCCATAGTCGAACTAGAACTGGCTTGATACGTTTCTTTGTCCTGAAATAAGTTTCTGTGAAACTGTCGCAATTATCGAAAATTATTTGAGGTGATCGTAGATCCTTCAAATATTGTGCGCTTAATGTTTGTTTCTCCAAAATTATCGGAGTCGCCGGTTCAAATAAAATACTATTGTACGTGTTGATAAACTCTTCCTCTTGTTGGTTGTGAGTTGATGAAACTCACAAGTAAAGTGAGAATAATTTTATATTCGACTTGTTTCATCGGCCGTTTATTGTACTATGTAGTATTGCATTAATCATTGATGGCATCATGGATGGCATTGAATCATCTAAGTTGTCTGTGATTGGTCAATGCAATCATTAGATAAAAAAACCTAACCTCCAAATCGATACGCAGCTGCATATAAACAGACGTGAAGCTATACAAAAATGAATTTTTCACGATACTTATTAATTGACAATACAGGGTTGCATCATAAATAAGGGATGTGAGAAACTGTATGATTTTAAATAAAACAATTATTTTCTATATTACAATAAGAAAAAAGCCTATAATACATGTTTGTGTATCTAATTAGCAATAACCATTTCCTCAGTTTCCATTTCTGAGTCTGAATCCTCCATTCTCTCAGCATTCTGCTGTGCTTCTTCAAGTTTCTTTCTTTCTTTGAGACCAATTGCTGGTGATTTAATAAGTGATAAATCTCTCTGTACTTCTTTGATATCTCGTTCTTGTTCAAGTTCCTTTCCTTTTCTCAATCGTTGCATGAGGTATGTATTTGTTCTTTTCTGTCGTATTGTCTCAACTTTCTTCATTGCTTCTACAGTCTTCGACCATAATTCTCTGTTATATTTGAGTGGTATATTACGACGTTTCTCAAACTCAAATGATGGATCCACAGCCAATTCTTTCCCAACTGTTTTTCTGTATGCTTTTGTCCATCTCGTTTTCCTCGGATTCTTCTTCTTCTTAAAGGCTGCATGGCATTTCGATCGACAAAATCGGAATATCTGCAATATCATTATTATTATTATTCCTCTCATGAACTGAATTGTAAGTGTAGGATAGAGCATAACCTCCAATTACTGTCACTTCATACACGTGTGTTCGATTTTGATACTTAGTAAAGTAGTCGAGCAAGCTGAGTTCAATCGTATAGATTATTTTTTTTCAATTACCTTGCAATCATTCCTCACGAATTGTATTCCATGTCCTGGATATATTCGGGATGAGCAGAAATAACACGTTTCTATCCGCATGTTCGCAGTCTATTTCAGTCTATGTATTTGTGTATATCTACCCAAAATATGTTCTTCTATAAAACCTCTCCGAAGTTGGGCAATCGTTCGTCGTTTTCTATTCTTATGGCACCCTGTATCAGATCCTCCAATCATATTCAAGACTCATAGCGCGCATTTCAAAATTCATAACTGACTTTCTTGTTCATTCTGCGCACGCGCAGTATCTGCAATGATGTGATCGCTGAGACTATAGCACTATTATACTCCATACTTTATAGCACTTCATGGCAAGACCAAAGAAAATTGTCCACTATTTCTAAATACATGTGCAGCAATGCGATAATGTCAGTCATGAGATTCCATCATTGTGGATATAAATTAAGTTTATCTCTTCCAATTTTGTATTACCGCCAAAACATGTGCGCAAACTCCAGTTTGTATATTGTGAAGTGTGCACCTTTATTAAACGCCATCTTATGATGAGAGATCTAACTAACATCGTTTTCTCAATGTATATCAACTTTATCCCAAAAACAGCTGTTCGTTCATTATTGTTTAGGAAGAAGCCACGTACATAAAAATATATCTCAACGTCAGCCAGTGGTCGTCGACCACGCACACGTCTTATAATTTTATACCGGCAACGTTTGCGTGAGGTTATGATCACAAATTATTCGTCAACGAGTTCATTCGCATGAACCTTATTATACTCAAATAGTACAATTATTAGTTAACGCACAAAGATGACAAGTAATAAAAAAGATAGTACCAAGTTTTTAGTATGTGCGACGGGAATATTTATTTGCTATTTTTATTTCGGCATGCAACAAGAGCAAATAACTCGGGGTGTTTATGGTGATGATGACAATAAAGAAAAATTCACATACATGTTTGCATTGGTATTTTTCCAATGTGTTGTCAATTATTTTTTCGCCAAAGTATTATTATTGACTGTTATGAGAGAAAAGGAAGATACAACAAGAACAATTTACTATTCAACTTCAGCACTTACTTATTTATTGGGGATGGTGTGTAGCAATATGGCATTGCAATTCGTCAGTTATCCTACCCAAGTTGTTGGAAAAGCTGGTAAACCAATACCAGTCATGATTTTGGGCGTTTTACTTGGGAAAAAGGTATATAACCAATAAGAAGAAAGGAATGAAGATTACTTTTCTGATTTGGAGTTGATCTTAGTTCATGATGTTACTTTCGGGTAGATGTATTTCCTTGATTGTTGATGATGTACCTACTGCTTTCTTGTAGAATGCAATCGTGATGGAATCCAACGAGAGTGATTTTTATCAGGTTTTAAGTCGGTAGTATATGTTGTAAGGAAATTCAGTGTGAGCTCATTATACACGTCGTGACGACATTGATCATGTGAAAATAACTGTCCAATTTTCCTTATTATTGTAATCGTGGTTATCGTTGGTGGAGACTTTTTTTCAAAACGAAAATAATATTCGTGTACCTACTAACAATTAAAGCAATGTGATGTTGCAATCGTTTTTCCGGCTATTGAAATTTGCATACATAAGCGTATCGACCGTTTTGAAGAAACCTTGGTATTGATACCAATAATTACGGCAATTGCGAAGAAATATTAATAGAGTCCATTGGCGCGAAAATGGTAGAGGTAATGAACATTCACGGACCGAGAGAAACTCTGGTATTATGTTTCTTCAACATATTTGTACTGCGAAAAACATTTGAGAAATGTCAATCTTTGGATTCTAACGTCTGTATTGAAGAAATCTGTCGGAGCTCTACCATGAATCTATACAATATACATGCTGAAGAGATGAAATCACTGTTAGCTTCACAGTATCAACACTTCTTAGTCAGTATCATGCAAAATCCTCAAGCCAGTCGCCTGAAAATAATGTCCTGAACTAAGATATATCTCCTAGGAAAACACGAAATGCTAATAGAATTGATCCATTCTTCCTTTCCAGTCTTATCCAATGCGAAAATATCTTTTCGTCTTCCTTATTGTAATGGGTGTTGTGACATTCATGATGAAAGATGGCAAAACTTCAGCAAGGCAATCAGATCAGATAGGTTTCGGTGAATTCTTGTTATTATTGTCATTGACAATGGATGGATTAACCAGCGCAGTACAAGAACGAATGAGATCTGAACATAAATCGAAATCTGGTCATATGATGCTCAACATGAATTTTTGGTCTATGATATTCAGTGGGATTGTCATTTTGATTTCTGGCGAGCTTCTGGAATCTATCAAATTTCTACAGCGACATACGACAGCATTATGGCATATAGTTACATTTTCCATGGCTGGTGCATTAGGACAATTCTTCATATTTTTGACAGTATCAGAGTTTGGGCCATTGCCCTGTTCAATTATTACAACTACTCGTAAATTTTTCACAGTTTTGGGTTCTGTATTGTTTTTTGGTAATACATTACTCTTAAGACAATGGATAGGTACAGTTATTGTTTTCTCGGGATTATTCTTAGATGCTGCGTATGGAAAATCTCAAAGTATTAAGAAAGAAACTGTGCAATAGTCATCTTCTATACTTATTTCGAAAGCATAGTATATTTTTATCTTCCATGTGATGATCATCTTCTGAATATAGTTTTTTGCTCATTCCTACAAATTGAGTAGAAAACATCTAATTTATATAAACTGGAAAAAATTTTACGCTTGAGACGCTACAATGGAAAATTCTGAAACTGTATAATATATCGGAAAATCGGTACTGTACTATAAGCATAAACAAATGTTATACATTTTAGAAGAAATATTTAATCTCAATTTACTGTGTGAGTTCTTGGAAAACGAAAATGGAGGAAAAAGCATTGAGGAGTTTTTAAATCCCTTTATCTGAGGAAAAAAATAAATAAGCAATAAATAGATAATTATCTTCAATTTGATTAATTTAACTGTTATACATTTTGTTAGCTTGCCCGAGACCTATTAACAATTATTATCAGTGTCACTATAACCGTACACGAATCATTTATCATTTTCTGCAGTTATTCAACGATCGAAGACAAGCGATAATCCACACTCGAACATATTTCTATATACATGTTTGTGATGTCGAAGTAGGAGGGAGTGTAATCAGTTGTAATTTGAAAGATATGTTAGACCTGATGTCGATGAGGCACTTCAGTCTTCACCCACATTGACAAGTAGTCATTCAAAAATTATTTTCATAACGAGTCAATTGATTTCAAGAAAGTACTTTTCAATTGTGACTATAGCTGTGAGTGACTGTGAAAGATAGTGAGGGCGAGTGGGTGGGAAAGAGAGCAGTACAGTTCATTTCTTTGATTTTCAATGATCGTGATGACATGATTTATCAATTTTACTATTAAAAATTCATTAACGATGAATGATGAACATAAATTATGCGCTTTGGTCGCAATCGTTTTATTTACGTGTTCGATGTCCAGTGAAGTTGAGGGTAAGAGTTTCCAAAATTGGAATTGTTGTATTGATGTGAGCAGAAGTTTAATTCTCCTTCACACTAGGTATGTCGCAACAAAAACGACAACCTATCTTACTATCACAGGAAACGTCGAATTTTCAATGGAATTTTTCAACGTCTCAGCAAGTGATAAGAGAGAGTATATCGGATTCCAATTCTACATCATCAGCCAATTGTTCACCTCATTCAATTGATGATTTTCCCAAGGATTTCTTCACTAAAGCACAACGAAAACATGGAGCTGTTTTATTCCATGCTTTTTTTGGATTTTATATATTTTTATTGACAGCGTATGTTTGCAACGATTACTTGCTACCAGCATTAGATATTATTTGTGCCGACTTGAGTATCAGCGCCGATGTGGCTGGTGCAACATTCCTCGCCACTGCCAGCTGTTTCCCTGAATTATTTGTCAATGTTGTTGGGACATTTGTCACGGAATCTGATCTCGGTGTTGGTACTGTTGTTGGTGGTGCTGTATTTAATACATTTGCAACACCAGCGTTTGGTGCTTTATCTGCCGTGCAGGTATCCGAGACTTTGTTATTATATGTGTTATTTCTTTTCAAATTTAAAATTCCTCCTCTGTTTTTATATGGTATCTTTACATATACCATTTATTGTGGTTTTATTGTACATGACAATGCCATGGCGTTGTGGGTGATTAAGCACTGATGTTATCTAAGTAGGTAACTGATGTTCTAAACAGCCGTAAAATAGTTTTTCATTCCCCATAAGAAATAATACTTATTTTTAAGTCTTAATATTTTCTGTGCGATTAAAATTCCATTTGATAATTGTTTGATAGGGTATACAGTTGGACTCATGGATTTTATCACGTGATTGTATTATTTATATTATATCAGTGAGTGCATTGGTGCTCGTTATGTGGGACGGTAGAGTCAGTTGGTACGAATCACTGATCCTTATAATTTTGTTCACTGGATATTTCACTATACTTTTTCTCAATAATTATCTTCACCATTTTACAACTAAAATCAAGACATTCCTATGCAACAGATCAAAACTAACTGTTGAGAAGGGTAAATTGTTTTTCTATTTCTTTCTCTATCGTATTTCTCGCTGCCTCCAAATTGCAATATACACCTAGATAGATTCGGATACATTTCTTTGTAGTATCATACCGTGATTAATTAATTTACTTCAGCTTTCATCTAGTTGTATTTGTAATGTCATCGAATAGAACTTCATGGAAATTGATATCGACGTGAAGTTATCAGATCGAATTGTGATTTAGTTTCAGAGGTACTGGAATCAAAAAATAATTAATAATCTCTCTGGGTGTATACCTTTTCCAATTAAGTTCAGACTGTACATAGATGTAAGCTCTTCTTAGAGAATGTCTTTCGTCAACCACATGTTCTTTCAGTAACAGAGTGCAACAGAGATGACATGCCAATAGGATCTTATAGACCATTTGTTCATGGTGAGTTGAGAATTGAATACAGGAACAGTATTCAAAGTGCAAAGAGGAAGGAAGTTGAAAGTGGTGAATGTCATCCAGTAAAACAACAGAATTTCGAGAAATATATTGAGCCAGGTTTGGAACCACATTTAGAAAAATATTTAAATCATTCCTGATGATGAAACAGCAGTGACTGATATTTTTCTCTTTCAGATACACCATTCACATGGCCGACAGGAAGTTTATTGAATAAATTCTCGTTTCTCTCGACATGGCCCATAAAATTCGTTCTCTACATGACAATTCCCGATACGCGCTTCAAGAGATTACAACGTTGGTACCCAATAACATTTCTCATGTGCGTGATTTGGATAGCTATCTCGTCATATTTGGTCAGTTGGATGATGACAGCAGTTGGCGATACACTAGGAATTGCAGATTCAGTAATGGGAATTTCGTTTCTATCCGCTGGCGGAAATATGCCTGAACTTGTCTCAATAGTTATTTTATCTCGTCAAGGTAAAATGCATTTTCGTTTTTTTTTTTTCATGTTGCAAGATAAAGAAAGTTAGAAGTTAACAAAACAAGTTGTCCGATAAAAAATATGAAGTATCGTATTGATCTTCAATATTAAGGCGAATGGGCTGTGGATATTGCGTTTCGACAGGATACACGTCTCACGTTTTCTTCATCTTTTCATCTAATCTTCCAAATGAATTTTCGGTAATCTATTCACTTATTGGTGGGACGTTGATCGCATTTGATAAATTCAATGGACTTCTTATCATTGAACTCAAGGGTTTCTGTTCTTCCCGTCTAATTTCGTATCATCGATGAAGTTATTGATATCCGATCACTTCTACCATTGATAATTTTGATTTCGATAAAATTCGAATATATGAGAGTTCTGCTTTTTTTTCGCTGCACTATTGATAAACACTGTGTATTCAATCGGTCACTTTGATAATTGGTACTCCTTGTGTGTATATGGATTGATCAAATGTCACATGAAGTTTGGAGTAACCATTGACTGATGAATTGTTGATAGGATTTCATCGCCACACGCATTAGGTTGATTTTTCGCAATTCACAAGTTCTTCAGATTCATTCAAGACTTGCAAACTTCAATATTGTGAAGTGTGGTTGAATATTCCCCCTTCTCATCCATTCTCAAATAATTCAGTCTAAAAAATCAAGACTTATTCGTACAATTTCAGACGTAATGATCTTTCAATGAATATTGTAATAAGGTGAATGAATAATTATTAATTTATATCATTTTCCAGGTAATGGTGACATGGCAATGAGTAATACATTGGGTGCGAATACACTTGATGTTCTAATGTGTCTAGGTGTTCCATGGGCCATCAAATCGATAATGACTAAAAATGATGTAATAATCGAGTCTGGTGCGCTCGCATACAGTGTGATGTCAATAGTTTTATGTGTAATCGGTTTTTATTGTGTAACAGCGTATTACAAATATCAATTGAATCGACAAGTTGGTATCGCGTGTTTAGTAATGTACAGTTTATTTTTGACATTTACCATAATGATGGAATCGAATGTATTCTTTCCAGTAAATTTGCCTATGTGTGATGATTAACTCAGTCAAAGTAAATGTGCTAAGTGGAATCGCAAAAGAGGAGACATTGTTGATTACGAATTTGTGTGTGTAGATCATATGTGAGAGGTATGTTGATGATAAATGAGCATGGTGAATCATGTGCAATGTATAATTGTATATAGAGACTTCATGAGCCAGATCGGAGTGGGAACAAAAAAATTTTTCTCAATATTACCAGGGATTTGGGAGAGATTCGCTAGTCACTAAATTTAATATTCATACAAAATATTTACTGTTGATTTATATGATAATGATGCTTGTGTTTCCACTAAACAATTATTTGAATATAAGGAAAAGACAGGACGGAGAGTTAGTTCACAGACAATTTCTGTACTAGAAAATTTATGGACGATTTTTTTTCCGATGCCTTACTTTGTGGAACAAGTTTCCTAGGATCACATTGATATAACGTGTATCATCGCGATATTATAATAGGTAACTGCGTCTATTAAAATTATATCAAATGAATTTTATCTTTTTTTATTTCAAGTAATAAAACAAAGCGCCTGTCGATGACTCGTTAATTGGGATGGGATATTGATTGGCAATACTTGCATGATAAAAGAGAAGGAAGATAGGCACAATCTCCAATGAGGATCTTGTTGAAAACTAGGACGACCAAAGCAAGAGTATCATCTGACAACTGCAATGAACGATCATGTCTCGAGTCATGTCGATATCAACAATTTGGTTTTGTTGATAATTCTTTTTATATCAGAATTCAATCGTTCGATTGAGATAAACCAGGCGCACATTCTTCAGATGATTGGGTTGAGAATGAGGAATGATGGAACAATAAAAAATGAGAATTTCAATACCTTGGTCGTAGAACTGGTAGATGAATTGCCAGTCTACTTCGGTGTTTCTTGAACTCACTCAAGAGAATTTGGAAAATATCAGTTTCCTTTTTTTGTGAAACTGGTAAAGGGGGAATTATGTGGTTTTGAATAGTTTTTTTTTGCTTTGCCATTTTGTGAGCATAAACGGGAGTGGAAAGAGACTGTGAATTTCAAGGTTAGGATAAGCTACATCGATATCAATCACTATGATTTGTCATATCGTTGAAATGAGGACAAATTGATGAAGGGGAAGAAATAATTCTCATACACACATACAAATACGAATCATAAGCACGAAATATTAATTTTCCACATTCTGTCGCAGTTGAAACTCTTTATTAAACAATTTGTCATGTTTGACGTAACAAACTTTTTAAAAACAATGTGTTGTTCCTTTTTTTCTCTCTCAACCCACGATTACTTTTGAGCTGTGGTTTCACTTTTATATCTTTTCATATTTTATTCGTTCATGTATTTTCTTCACTGTCAAATATGAATATCATGTGCTATTGTACTCAAACACCTGGGTAGTCCAAACCTTTATCTGTCAAGAAAAATTCGAACGTCTTCGAGTGTTCAATTATTGATGCACATTCGTGCGATTAAATTTTTGTCAATTTCTCATGTTCTATCTTCCAAACTTTTTATTTCTCCACGCCATATTCATGAACACATACAATAATTTGCGGATTTTCGACGTTGGTAAAAAAATTGACGGTTATTACATGTTTACTTTTACGTTTTATTGTTGATGATTTTGGTAGTGTCTCCTTTTTTTTTTTAATCTTCTATCTTCCCCGATTATCGCAGCATTGCTTTCGTCATATTTTTTTGTGTGATTATGGGTGACATTTCATACACATTTATACGTGTTTGTATTCATATTGAAGTTTTCAGATGTGCGACATATGATGTTGAATGAATTTAGATTTCTTTCCCTTTGGAATTTTATTGTTTCTGTATTTCTTTCCTTCCTGTTAATTATTTTTACACTATAAGCTTCTAGAATCTGAATGATATGAGTACTAATATTTCACACAGCTCAAATCGCTATATAATGTGCTCAAGGTGATAAAATATCAAGGTTTAATATCGGCAGATTAAATTGTTCGATTCGATGTACGAGAGTGACATGAGAACAGATATCATTTTATTTATCAATCTCTTTTCTCCATAATTTTTTTTTTTTTTCATTCTACTCATACATAATGGTCGAGTTGTCATCATTGCATCTACGATCACAACGACCACTGAAATTTTTTCAAATTCACTGTTTCCATCAATCTTTGATTACTTTTGTTCGCTTCACTTCCTGTTCTAATTAGAAATGTGGTCGCATTGATGGACATTTTTCGGAAATTTCATTTTCGTTTATGCTTTCATTATTTAAAATTTTACCTCTTCACAAAATGACATTGAAAAATCATGTTAACACGTTGATTGAGATATTGCGATCGTCTTTATGTGGTGTCTAATTATATTATAACTGAAAGATTTTAATTTTATTCTTTTGTTCATTCTCCTCCTCTCATTTTCCCATTTAAATATCTAGTTTCGTTATGAATTGAATGAATTGATGAATTCGACGTTGGTATTTCATATATACATATTTTTAAAATCTTTCTATATTCGTTCTTTTAATAAGACGACATAATGAAAAAGTTTTGCATTATTTGTTCTAACTAATATATATATCATTTGAGAATTTAGAGACAACAAATGTATATTTGGCGATGAAATTAAACTTCTATTGCCAGCCGATTTCATCATCCGAATATGTTTTTTTCTTTCCACAAAATCGCCATTCTTGTAATATTTTTGGATTTTTCCTAACTACATATATGAAGGCTTGAAAGCATTTGCGAAAGACGATAGACAACTTTTTATATCTGTTAACCTTTCAATTCGACAACTCACTAATTGATGTTTTGTTAATAATCAGTTATTGTTTTTTTTTCCCATCTCCTCATCCCAGGCTAAAGCTGAAATGTTTTTATCAATTTATTAATTTTTTTTCGCAATTTTCATTTATTTTTTAGGAAGTATAAGTGATTCGTTCTTGAAAACCTTTCGCACATGTCGTGGGTCCTGCATTCCATATTTATTTTAATATTTATTTTGTTCATATTCTTTAATTCCATTCTTTTAAGATCGTAAGGCAGTTCTAAAGCGATTCACTTACAACACGCAGTATTTGGTGCGTTCTCGTGTATGTGTGTATGTAACCGTGCCATTCATCTATATATTTATACAGATTAGATTTGCGATAAAAAATATATATAGGTTGCGATTCCAACGGTATTATCATTAATATTAGTATTAACATTATTTTATTAAATTGAAAATCCTCCTATGCCCTATTGTTGCTTTTTTTTTTGTATTTTTATTTACGTGTAAAATATTGATGTTCCTATTTTTTTTGTTCTTTTTTCTTTATTTATTCATCAATTTTCCTTCGTTTCAATTATTATTGCAAGCGCATCAAACGGTACGAAAAACAAAAACCTGCATGAACGCTATTAGAGGAAATGTTTACTTTGTTGTTGATTATTAATTAACTCCGCATTATCAGCGTTGCGGTACCTCATTTTTTTAGGGCGTTTTTTTAATATTATCGATTATTTTTTCTGCGTTTTCTTCCATTTTCAATAATGACATTAACAGTCATTGCGTTTAATCATCTACCCATTGTATGTTATATCAGAAGAATAGGAGAATAGAGATTTCAACATGTAGCCTATTTGTTGGTTTTTTTTTTTTTTTTAGTTAAATTAAAGTATGTTTAAGTTTCCATTCCACGTAGCTTCACGTACAAATTTATCTTTCGTGAATGACTGGACGTACACCGTTAAGCAGTTGTCGCGTGAAATTACTATTAATTTTAATTATTAGTTGATAATCTTTCTCCCTATTTGAATTCATTTCTCTCGTCAATCATTTTCATCTACAATTTATCTACATGATTTATTAGTGAGCAATGAAATGATTAGAAATTACGTTGGAAGGACAATTATGTGTATGAATATTTGAGTGCTTCGATCGTCAAACGATATTTGAAGCATTAATTACATTTTTTCTCTTCTTTCTCTTTGTTGATTCGTTGATTGAATGATTATGTTCATTATATTCTCAACGTCATTATTGTGTTGATGAATCAATCATTAATTGTTACTTCTCGCTTTATCCACAACCATTTTTCATTTCTCTATTCATCAATATATTTTATTCGCAACTTCCATCATCTTAATTAATTCCAATCAACAATTCAAATTGATAACAATACAGTACTGTATCTGATATACATTTTTATCTGAGTAATGTAAAATCGCGATGTGAAAAAGAAATTATTTTTTTTTCTTCCTTCTCCAATCGGACGACACAATTTTTGAAAAAATTCAATCTTTATATTAATTATTCAAAATCGTTCATTATATTTCAATTATAATATCAATAAAGTTACGGTTTCCCTCGCTCAAGTGGATAATATTGAAATTTTTAGTGAAAATTGGAATGCGCAATAGATTTTTTAATATATAATATCGATGAAAAAATCCAATCGTGGCCCTAGTTTTTTTTTTTTTCGTTTTTTTTTCTTTTTCATATTGAAAAGTCTATATAAATATGATCCAAGAAACACTATAGCGAATTGAATGAACAATTGGTATACATTCATATGTATATAAATATCAGCGTGTGATTATTTAAAGAAGAAAAATTGTTTCTAATTGTTTTGTTCGCTTCCTTCTCCTTCAATCTAGATTTTATTTATTTTCCAATCTCATAATTAACTCTTTTCTCATTTTTCATCATGTTTCTAATATTCATGATTGAAAATTAATTTTCGTCCGAGTCGAGTAAATTGTAATTATCCGAAGGAGTTTATACAAAGATTTATCGCTCCATATTTTTTCAATCACCAATATTATATAATTCGCCGTCGCAATTATTGAAAATTTCACATAAATTGCAAATCACTTGAAACATATTTAAATATATTGTCGTCAAATGCTTGTTATTTTCTTCCTTTATACATAGTGTGGTTTGTATGGCATCCTTTTTTTTTTCTTTTTCCATATTCACTTTCCGACATTCTCTCCAAGATGAATCACCAGAATAATCGGATCATTGGAAATTTTTTTTTTTACAATTGCGTGTGGGGATTAAAGAGCTCAGTGAATTGAACCACATGAGCTCTCGTGGCTCATTGAATCTCACAGAAAGGTAATTTATTGGTCATCTCTTTGGTCGTCTCTTGATCTTGGCTTTGTCCACCCTCACTTTTTGGACTACCAGCACCATCTTCCATACTACCCCCAGTACTGCCCTGGGGGTAGATCGATTGTCATCTAAGCGCCAGTGTGGATACCATTGGTGGACGGGACGGTTTGTTGTCGAGTATTCTCTCAATTTCATTCATCATGTTGGTGTTTAGTTTGGGTATGAGCTATTGGAAAAAATATCTCAATTAGTCCGAAGATAAAAGATGAACAATGCAAAAAATATTCAGTTGATGATTTTCAGGTTAATCCTGAGTGAACAGAAGTAAATATTTTTCACTCAATGAAATTACTCAATCAACACGATATTTATAAAAATTTCTCCATAAATCCGTATTTTATCATAATCACTCCGACAAAATTCAAACATTCACCTGTAAACTCTGGAGACTCTCGTACAGTTGATCTATGTTAGACGCTCCAAGAAGAAGGCACTGGACACTTTCATTCTTAAGGGACCACGCAATTGCCAATTGTCCAAATGAACATCCTAAACGATCAGCAAGTGCGCAAATATCACGTAATTTATCTGAATATTTCCGTGCCTCATCTTCCACTGGTGGTTTCTCCTTCAAATCCTGCATTACAAAACAATTTCAAATTGCATTCACAACCCGACACTTTCGAAAATATCCACCAGAATAAACAAAAATAAACAGGATTATAAAACACCCAGTGAAATAAAAACATCAAATTGAATCGTAGAGAGACAGAAGAACGAGAATGATAAAGTGAGATGAATCAACTAAGTCAAATAATATCTATTGAATCATTACTCACATCTTTATATAACGATTGAGTTTCGTCCTCGGTCCAACTGAACGACGAGTATTTATTCTACAAGCAAACAAACATTAACGTATAAATATATACACACACAGTGACAGCAGTTAGATGTATGTAAACGTATATACAAAGAGAAGCAATGAAATAATTCACGTCGAATGCCCCTGGGAGTTGAAGCAATTTTCCACGCGGTGCAGTGGAGCAAACCAAAAAAAGTTTTTGCTCAGGACGATTGGGTCATGTAGATAAAACATAAGTTTTATATTTTATATGTCTTTACATTGTCGATATATATATGTGTACATACTTTGTACGCGGATCGAGCGAGAAAGGATACGCCGCAATCGTCTGGCTTGGAAACCATTCCGATTGTCACAGTCGACCATGCCATCAATCCTACTCCTGTGAAAAAAAAAAGTTCAGTGACAATAACAAAAAATAATAAATTGGATATGGTAGAGAGAAGAATTGTTGATGTTTCAAACAGTTTAAACATGGGAGTTTTATGTGAATAAATAGAAATTTGATAAACAATTTTTTCAGGGAGCGAGTTTGGATATTTGAGATGATAATTACCGATTTTGTTGTATAATTCTGGCATATAGAGCTCTGGTTTGTCTCTATAAAACAGATGATACTCAGCCTGTTCCACAATTGGAGTGACACAATTAAATTGTCGACAATTCGTGTATGCTTCCATTATTTCAACTGGTGTCCATCGTGATGTACCCCAGTACATCACCCAACCTTTGCTTATTACATAATTCATCGCACGAACCACCTCTGTAGAAAGGATTGGGAATCATGAAAAATAAAATACCAGAATTGAGTCTGATTCAATATTGTGTTTTACTACTGCACAATTTGATTTTGTCTTTATCAATTATGTGAAAATGAAAAGATGAAGAACGTTTGGCAGCTTAGAGAGTATAGCGGGGAATGTTCTTTTTTTTTCTGCTCACCTTCCATTGGACACATTGGATCCACCTTGTGAATCATAACGATGTCGATATATGACAGCTGTAACCTTGCGAGAGATGCCTGAACAGACTCAATGATATGTTTCCTAGACAGTCCACGTCCTTCGGTCCTGTAAACACCCATATGAATGATATTCATTTGTTTCCATAAAGATCAGAAATTTATTTTTTATCATTGAGTTTGTGAAAAAATAATATGAAATAAAATATCGAGAGAAAAATAAATTCCATTGCATTTTTATCAATTCACTGCATTCACTCCTCACTTATTTTTATCGAGGATAATTTGATTGTGTTATCGACACGTGGATATTGTCAATTAATCGTCCAAAGATTGTATGGAATGTATAGGATACCTGAAAATCGGATCAAGGTCTTGAACATATTCCATATCTACTCAGAAAATTAAATACCGTGATATGGGACAAATTGATTTGAAAGAATATTTATACAGAGGTATTTGAATTGTATTAATTGACGGAGTAACCAAATAATACCACAACGAATTGATTTTAAGGAGAATATTTCGAAATGAATTCAATAAAAATTGAAAATACTGAAATGCTGTAAATTATCAAATCAGAAATATCGAATTTCCCTTATCGAATGTGGAAAAATAATCATTTCAGTTTTAACAAACATAAAAAAATTAATTTCCATTATTTTTTTGCTTTTCTATCATCAACGCAATCCCATTTACATAACTAGAACATCGAATGTCAGTCTCGACACATAAATAAATTTATGTGGCACACATAACAAAAATAAAAAGTCTATATTTACGACAAATTCTCCTCAATGTTTCGATCTTCATACCTTTTTATTTATAATCCGTTCAATATCGTCATAATCTCATGCATATACTGCAAGCCCATTTACACAAATAGCATCCAACATATGAAGTGGATTCAAAATCTACATAAATATATTTACTGGGAATAATGATTGCATAACACATACTTGGTATTCCAGTAGATCTTGGTGGTGACAATGTAGCTAGTACGATTCCAGCCGCGTCGTGAAAGTATACGACCAAGTTGTGTTTCGGCCCGATGGCCGCTATGCGCTTCACTGAGGTCGAACACATTGATACCACTGTCGTAGGCCAAGGCCACCACAGCTTCGGCTGTCTCTTCACTACTGCAAGCGCCCATACCACCAAAAGTTGTCCATGTACCTGATATCAATAAACAAAAATTTATGTACATTCAATTATGCAATTTAATCAAATATTAAATACGAATTGCAACTGATTATAAAAATAGAGTACAAGTTGGATAAAAATGTTTATTCAATCGATTGGTAATTTTTTCGTTTATTTTTTATGTTACTGGTCTTGTTTATTTTTTTTAGAGTGAGTGATGATTGGTGAATACTACATAATATGCAAACTGATGCAATTGCTGAGTGTATCGATTTATTTGTCTATTATCATGTACTTGTTGTATGCTGAAGTGCTATCGAATTTTTATGTTGATGCAATTTCGACTGCTCTCATCTACCAATCTCTCGACGAATGTTGATCAATTGTGAAGGTCATAGAGTTCTTTGATTGACAGTCTTTGAAATAATGTTATATTGATAATTGATATCATCGATTTGGTGAAATTTATACTTGACGTTGAGGCACATGAAATTGGTGAGTTTATGGTACATGATGAAGTTAAATTAATTATCGTGTTTGCTTTTGATCATTCCTCGTTATTTTTTCTTTCTTTTGGTATTTCTGTAGTGTTGAAGTGGGTCTTCCATATTTGTATGATATAGTTTGGCAGAATTGAAATGCAAATTTTTTACTTCGTCAAGCACCTGTTTGTTTTCGTATTTTTTTTTATTTATTGTTTGTGGATGTGTGAGGGCAAATGAGGAAAAGTGTATTCACATTTTTTGTCTTCTCGTGGATTGGCAAGCTCGATATTAAAATTTTTATATTGTATTTTATTTATAATTTTTATCTATCTATTCATTCAAATTGTTGTTCCATTAACTGAATAATTTTCAGAATAATAAAACCGAAGCGAAAGAATGTGAATGTGAAATGAGTTTTTTTAATGCAATTATCATCATGAGTGGCATATTATAAAGAGAATGAATGGAGGATGGAGAGGGAGCGTGAGAGAGGAAGGTACGAAAAAATAGAGAGAATGACGAGGGGGAAGAGACTGAAAATTTTCTAGTTTATTCACAATTGTGCTGTTCATTAAATTATGGGCTACGTTGCACTGAATGAGAGGTTTTATTTTATTGTGCTCGATATTTTGCTGCAGAGAAGACGGTGTAATCGGATTAAAGGTTTATTCAACCAGAAAAAAATTGTTGACATGTGTAGAATGTGAAAGACAAATCCTTTATTTGTAACATAAACAAATGAGCATTATAACAAAATTTATTTCGAAGAGAAATGAAATTTATTTTCTGGTATATGAAACCCATATTTATTTTTTTTTCTAACAATAAAATTTTCATAAAAGTTGTTCATTTGGATGCGGATTGATTAAATTTTGTGATGAGAACATATTCAAGCATAGCGAAAAAGAGAGGAAATAGATAATAAATTCGGCTCTGTCCGTGTTTTATGTGAAATATTGTTGGGATGATGCGAGATGGTGTCATACTACATATGAACAATTTTATAGAGGATAAAATTTCCCATAAAAACGTCTCCAAGAACATATTTCAGCCATGAATATTTTACTCGTGACATGTAATCAAAATTGTTAAGGAGAAGTCACTGGTTTCACTGTTTCCAATTTTATTTCCTTTTTATTATTTCTGACAGTTGAAATTTTCGGAAGGAAGAATTTCTATTGTTCTCTTCTAGTGTGCACAATAACTTTTGGTAAATTGATTGATCATGATTGAATATTTGTTATTTCTAGTCATAAATTTCATTGTGAAACTCATCGTGACATTGTTAAATATTTATCTTCATCATTCAAAGTTGTATAAAAAATATTTCATCCTTCACTGTCAAAAGGACAAAACATTTCCGTTCTATTACAATATCTAACAGAGAATGCCACGAAAAAACAAAATGAAAAACGAAAAAATTTCTGTACTAGACTAAATATATTATTTTGTATGAAATAATGTTTGCGAATGGATTTACATCAACGGTTTCATTGTTATATTGAACGATGTTGGTTTCAACATTTATACAAAATATATTCTCAAAGAGAATTGATAATAAAATAACAAACGCGACAACTACCATTCGCACACCTACGAATAATACGCTGTATTCATTGCAATACAGCACCATACAGTCCTATTTTCCCCCAACAAACTTCATGGAAATGTTCCATTTCAAACTTTTGACAATAAAAAATTAATGATAATTGATAAATGAATGTTCTATGTATTTCTATCACGAGGAATATGAATATCGAAGTGATGGAAATAACACGAACCGAGGTGACTGAATTATAAATGGAACAATAAAATAGAAAACAAAACAACAACGAAAGTTTCGATAATAGTGCTCCAATATTTCTCTATAAAAAATTATTCACAGAGAATATTTTTCAATATTTTCATGAAACACTTCATAATCATAAACTATGTGATATCTCTGACATAGTCAAATGAATATTTTCTATTTGATTTTCTTCCCGAGAAAAAAAAGGTGGCATGACATAAACATTCGTTCGACTTCCATATAAAATGTGCAATGTAACACTGTCCGTAGTTTTGTCAAACTCTCATAGACATTGCAATCGACGAATCCTTGTAGCACTGTCTGTCAATACATACACATACATGTACATGTATTGACAGACTGATTTGTTAGAACTTTGTGTTCTCAATATAGAAAAGACGTCTGTGAAGTCTGAGAACGAACAAGAAACATCTCTCTTGAGTATTTTTTTATCATGCCAAAAACTTTGCTATGATCTCAACGCCTGGTCATAACACTTTTAATTTATCGAACTCCAACGAAAAAACGTAAAGATAAAATGATAAAAATGTTTATCTATGGGGAAAATAATATTCCTGTGCCCAATCTTGTGGTTGTATTGTAGCAAAGAAAATTTCACGTATAACTTTTTTTTTCTATCTTATTTGAAGATGGGATAAATGAAATTTATTAACAATGTGCAAATTCTAATGATGAAATAAATAAATGTTCACATTGTGCGTACCTAATCCAACATTGGAGACACGTAGACCACTTTTTCCCAAGTTACGGTATCGGATACCTGGAGACGGGTGTTGTAAACGTTGGTTTTGGCTACCTATACAACTTGTCAACAATTGCTCTTTCGTCCCTTGCAGAGTTGTACTACAATGAACACCCGAGTCCATTCCACCGCTGCCTCCATTGAACTCTTCCATGCAATCCAAACTTGCTATAGGAGCACGACACCTATTTAGATAGATAGAATGAATCATTAATTACTATTCAATCATACAGAGTATTTTTAACAATGAATTATTGAATGCAACATTTCTCACACTGGAAAGACGACTGAAATGTCTTTGTTCATTTGCAAATGGGGATTTCATGAATATTGATAGGAAATTGATTGAATTTGATCGAAAAATGGTCTAAATTGTTATGTTCTCATGGTTATAACTTTATGATGAAAATTAGGCCCGTAGAATAAAAATTCTTTCACTCTAATGTTTAAGAGTGTGAAAATTATGATAAAATGAATTTCATTCCAAATATTTTTCAAATATGAAATCTATGAAATTCGCGATGTGAAGTGGGATAAAAAACAAAGTATGGGGTCATTATTTGAAAATATGAAAAGTTTGTCTATGTGTCGTATTTTTTTGAAACATACTGAACTACTGCAATTCAATTTTTATATCCTACAATATCTTCATTATCATTTGTGTATTTATTCTTGAGGGAATGTCTTCTTCAATCAAAATTCTGATGATAAGAAAGAAAAATTGTGGTGTATTCAATCAATACTGGAGCAAATTTCAATCAAGAGATTGAAAATTGATTGAAAAGAAACGAATATTCGCTCTTTTCATTCCCAAATATTCATTCGGTTTTCATTCACTCCAGTTCTATTGCCAGGCTGATTAAATCATCACAACCTCCCAAATCTTTTCCATAATATATCATAGAAGGTGAATTCATATCAATCATTGATAAATAAATGGAAAAGTATACAAATTCAGCAACGATCGAGGATTTATATGAATAAATAACAGAGGAAAACATTCATTTTTCAATCATGATTTATTACCCCATTCATTCCAAGTAACTGAGCTATTTTTTCTTCTCTACAATATGGACAATTTCCAAAAATAGTCGAATCGTAATCGCTGATAATATGTCAATGTAAAATCAACAAAGCCATGAATTGTCATATCAGATATTTCTTTTCCCCCAAATTGGAACAATCATCCAACCAAGTTGGGGTTGCAGACACGAGAATTCCATGTTACACAGTTCTGCGATGAGGATCTCGATATCACATAACAGATTCAGTGTTAAGCCCTTCCAATCATTCATGAAATCACCATTTGTAACACGATCACTTCAACAATGAGGTAAATCACTGAAGAGAACATTTCCCACATTGCAATATTCCCCGATACTCCTAAAACTATCTCAATAAAAAAAAAATTTCATCACTCCTCTATTACTAAACTCCTTTTACCTCTGATAAGTTATAAATACCCGAGATATTCTTTTGTCGTAACAAGAAAATTAATCTCTCCAACTAAAAATAAAACGAAACAATAATAATGAACAATATCCCATCAACGAACTCAATTTTTTACTTTATGTTTCAATTATCTTGAATCCCTGTGAAATCTTTGGCTTTGATGACAATCTAAAATACCTGAGGCATGCTGAGTATATCTGAGAAAGCGCCTACAGGCTGACTAACTATTCGTTTGAAGTCTCCAATTAAATCCACCACCTCCTGTTTCTCATTCTCTTCATCACCAACCCCTGCATTTTTTTTTCACACACATACACACGAATTTCTATCGTACTTTCAACACCAATTGTCGTACTGCTTTTTCCTCTACAGGTTTTCCGTTGTATGCATGAAGTGTAGTGCTACCTCCAGGGCTTCAGTAATGGTATATGAGACCTCATTTGCTTGTCGATGACACGACTTCGATATGCACATGCCCACATGACATACATACACGCATATATATATTCACATGTGTGTGTTCATATTACTACAGTTGTGACGGATTATGTTGATATTGTGCAAACAAAACCAGTGTAAGTATGGATGTTCCAGTGAAGGGAAAATGAATATACAAATGTTGGAATTTCTTTTTACCCTTTTGTATGTTCGAAAATTTAGAACCTATGTTATTCGCATGTTTTATTCTACTTTTTATGTAACCACAAGGTGTAGAGTATGTGGAAGAAAATACATATGTGTATGTACTGGGGTTTTTTTTGTTTATGTCGTCGCTGCAGTTTGTGGAACAATGCTCATTGTTATCAGCGCATTCAGTACAGGTGTGAAGATGCATATTTTTTTTTATTCCATCTTTATTTCTTGCATTTTTTTATTTTTCTATTGGTTATATATCACATCTACTCTTTCATTCATAATGAATACTCTTGGGGGAGTAATTTTTCTGTTATGTGAAACTGTATTAGGGTGGGAATTCATTGCCACTACGTTTCCTTATTTTTTTTCCTTTTCAATTTAAATAAATAAACCATAATTTTTCATTTTTTTTCTGGGCTTTTTACACTACCAATTAGAGCAAATTAATTTTTTATATGCCGACCCAGTTGGAGTTGTATGTATGAGTGTTTATTATGTAAGTGAAAGAATGGTAGAAATGAAGTTTATTATGAATTGAAGTAGATTTTGGATGGAGTTTTTCGTGTAAAAAAGTTGGAAAATATAATTTTTTCTTCATTGTCCGAATGTTCTGGAGTTTTAGTAATACAAAATTATTTTTAATTATTTTTGTTTTTATTCTTCTGTTTGAATTAAATTTTTGAAAATCTTCCAAATCAACTCACATCGATACAAATACAATAGACAAACGAGACATATCAAAAATATGAACAAATGTCCAATCGGAAACCAAACGAGCGCAAAAATTCGAATATGCAAAATGGAAGAGAAAAATCTCGACTCCTGCTTTCAACTGAATATCAAAATATTTTCATCGAGATAAAACGATCTCCATTATAATTTTCATTATATTTCTCGTAATTGATTCTAATGAAAAGAGAATTGATATCAACTACAAACATTTTATTTCAAAGTCAATGAAATCTTGTCCACCTGAACTCACCGATAAATTGTGGGCAGTGCGTAAGAGTCGTCGTCCTCCATGCTGCTATTTGTGTTTGCGTTATTGTTAGTATCATTTCCTGCATTCGAAGTATTTGCTAAGTTGCATAGCATTAATTGTGACATAACTAATTTTTGCGGTGACAAAACTACCGCAAATATGAGGCAGCGCGTAGCCACAATTTATTCGTGCGTACATTCGTCGTTATTACTTTTTGTTGTCTGGTCCGCAGTTGTCCTTGAATCTCATATATTTATATATA
>JABMBR010004469.1:0-24776 GCA_018881525.1 Meteorus sp. PSUC_FEM 10030008
TTATATATTTTTAATCAACAAATTAAATAATGCACTGTGATATAAATTTATATGTCAATGCAAGAGTATCACGTATCTATGGTTTCTATGCGTTCCACGTAATTCCGTGTATTTCTGATTATGAAGCTCATCGAGTACATTACAGGTCGAGCCACGTTTCCGCGCCGCAAACGCAACCTATAATGCACTCTGTGCCACCCCCCTTTCATTCGAAATATCGTGAGGAGCGTTCATGTAGAAGGGTGGCTGGGGTGCGGTTATACCATAGCACAATTAGAGAACTGTATAGTTGCGAAAGCTTCACTTCATATCCACCTCGTCTATTTATGTAACATTTCTCTTGTTCTTCAATAACTACTGCAGAACTTACTAGTCATGAAATCTCTTGGAGAATCGTCGTCTCAGACGTCTATTTAACTAGTCGACATATTATACCATTATCATGACAGACCTCATTGAATCATCTTTGTAACTATTGACCTTCTGTTAAGATGCATTTTTATATCTTCAATAATTCCTTTTGTGAAAATCATTCACGATTTTAGGTGATAATATTTTTGTCATTACTTGTCATTGCGTTTGCCAATCGAGGATAAAATATTGGAAAAGTATTCGAATTGAAAATTGATGGCATCATTTGAAATTTTTATTGACCTTTTCATTTTGACTGGAATTCATTCGAATTAAATTTTGCAAAACCACAAATATCAACAATTAAAATGAAATATAGTGAATATTGATGAAAAATATTTCATTTGATGTGTAGACAGCTATATCTGTATGTATACCTAATCATGACAACGATTAAAGGGTCGGGGAGCAGGAACGATAAACGGAATCCACAGGACTACACGTTGCAGGGGGTTAGGTATTAGTAGATTTAGTGCGCATTTATTGGCTCTCGGAACAAAGGGCGGTCAAGGGGTGAAAGGCATCGGAGTGACCGCCAGGCATCTGCTTTGGACATTCGGCGTAATTGCATTTACAAACACAAACGGGTGGCACGCTGGAGTTACGCACGCGAACCATAGCGAGTGAGAAGGCAACACTGAGCTGGAGGATGAGGTCGCGAGTGAGAGTGAACTGATGGTGGAGTACGCAACTACCTATACAGGGTTACTATTACTATAACATTCAACAAATTGGAGTGCACAATCTGCTACTGCGCATTTTGTATCTTTTTTGTTGGATGTGGATAGGTAGTTAGGGCAATGGAGGAGGGAAAGAGTGGGAGCGAGAGAAAAGGTTGAGTTTAAATGAATTTAAAAGTTTGCTCTGCGGGGTCTTTGAACAGTAGTCCATCTATATCAGGAATGAGAACAAGGAGAGAAAAAAAAAGTCAGCAGACATTGAATGAGTGAACATAGGACGAATATAAAGAGAAGTAAAAACGAATATATCAAACGATCAAAGCAACGTTCATGTATTTATTTTTTAATATTGAAATACGAATGGTTTAATGAAATAAATTTTTTTCACTGGCATTGTATTCTGTTGTGTAGTATTGAAACCATGTTGGACCGCACTCACATCACACTACTGGCTAGGATGAAAGAAACGGGAAGCGAGAGAAGGGAAGAGAAAAAAAAAACAGAGAGTCAAGAGAAAGAGAATTGTGGAAAAGAAAAAAAAGTTTTCGGTAATGACGTGGATAAAGTTCACCATTCGCTATTCTGACTCTTCGGTTTGACTCAGTTTTGTGAGTAACACGTGTTTGCAAGATGGAGAAATAGCAGATCAGAGTTGGATGTAGAAAGGGTGATGAAGAGGGTGGTAGAGAATGAAAGAAGGTGAAGAAGTTTTTGACCATTGAGAGAAAACTTTGTCGGGGAGGTTGAACAGAGAGGAATTATTGATATGTGCTCAATAGTATATGTGAGTTGTGCAGTAACCTTTCAAGAAAATAATTCTTCATACATTTAACTAGTTTTTCAATGCAATATGCTTTTATCTGTACTGAAATGTATCGCGATTTTGTTTGTTTTATTTTATTCTCTCTTCCTTTCATACTTTGAGATTAAATAGTATAAATTCTATGTAAGAATATACCGATGCTGCGCTCGAAAATTCTTATACCAGGGATTTACTCTTCATCTCACTTTCTCCTCTCTTTTGGTATTTGTGTCTTGCAGTTGGCAATCCGCATGGATCGTGGTATTTGCTGAGACACATCAGAGTATCAATATCGGCGGCTCGCTCTTGTCGATTCGTATATAAGGCGTGCGATATTGGTCCGCCATACCACCCTACGAAATCAATTCACAAGCAAACATAGACATCTATACCGTAATATATTGCATGTATATGTCCATTTGAATAAGCGCTATCTACCGTCTGAGCAGATTTGTAAATTTTACGGAATAGTCAGAGAGAAGATTGGAAAATAAAGTATTGAAAATAATCTTTTTAAAGTTTTTTTTCCATCATTTTTTCTCACATCCAAACGATAAAACATCTTTAAAACGTGTTTTTGGTTATTTATGATTGCAAAATATCATCAAGTCTCATTATTCATATTATTCAAGATGGCGATGATGGAATTTTTGAGGAATAAATTGTAAAAATTAGAGAATTAATGTTAAAAAGTGATTCAACGGTTTGCGAAGTGTTGCACAGAATTTCATAGGACTTTTGATCATCTTGGCGATTATTCCAAATCGTACCAATTGAATTAAACTTCATGTGCGTGGGTATAGTGAAAGATAACAAAAGAATGAGATATAACGTCGGAAAAAATAGGACATCTGGCCAATCGCATGCAAAAAATGCGCAGCGCTCAATAACGCCATTAGCCAGATGCGCTATTCTACATTCCGCATTCCCCATTTCGTTTCATTGTGCAAAACCCTCCAATGCTTCAATCAAATACTTCATATACAATAATTAATCCAACAAAAGAAATCAGAATAATATTTTTCAAAGCTCCAAATTCGTCCCCCGACATTCGCACTTGAATTTGTAATTGAATTCATCAGTGTTCCTAGTGAAAAAATGACCTCGGAATCACAATTAATATTCTTCATTCAAAAAAACTATTCAATTTGCGAAAAATGTTCAATCGATTTTTATTCCCCACAAAAACTAACAACAACAATAAAGGAAACAATGACAGCGTAAGAATTCTACGATACTATTCAGTTACTTTCCATTTAAATTCTTTTTTACAATTTTTCTTCTCGTTATAAAAATCTGATTTCAACTATGCTCAAAATGTAGACAAAGAATAGGCGTCGTTGTCATGCCAGTGGGAAAGTGGAAGGAATACAAAAGCCCACTGGAACGTTGCGATGACGACGACGCCCATAGTTTCTCAAGTACTTGCAACCAAGTGCTCATCGACCTCGTGAAGAACCGATGAAGAAACGCAAAGAATGAAAGAGAAAAAAAGGAAGAATTCATACACGTGAAAAATATGTATGAGAATAGAAGAAAATAAGGAGAAAAAAAATGCCTGGTCGTACATGGAATGGGCTCTAGCAAAATCTCTTCACTGACTGACGGAATGTGAGTATGAAAACTTCTTTTAGACAAGCGGATGTCGGTGACGATGGACTATCCATTTCTTTTCCATCCGCAGAGCATCCTTCAGTCCCCTACATGGCAATAAATATCCTTTTCCAACTTTCTTCGTACAATTTCCAACTCATTTTTCATATGACGGATACCCGCGTTTATACAGTTTTGTTTGATCTTTGGCTTTATTCGAGAAAGATCTCGAGTATAATACAATATCAATGTGTTACTCTGCATCAAATCAATTGTCCCTCTTTTACTCAATACTAAACAATTAATTTCGATAAAAATATTCCTTCGACCATGAAAATTTTTTCTATGTAAAAAACTAGTAATCGCTGAAGTATTTTCCTAGAATTGAACTTCAAATATTTCTTCCTCAACTATTTTTTTTTCTTTTTTTATATTTTGCGCCAATGGTGTATCGGGCTATTGAATAAAAATACAGTAGCTTGCTTGCTTATACCCTGCGGGAGGTTCGATTTTCTTTATACCGACGAATAAATCCTGTGGTATTGGTAGGTAATACCTGCAACCTCGCTCATCCACCGCCTTATTCATCGTGCTTGCTTACTTCTCTCTCCAGCAGTCTCTAACCTTACCCTCGTGGCGTTCCACTACATTTCCTTGACTGCATCCAGTCGTGGGGGTTATAAGGAAAGTGAAGAAGGAGTAGAACGGTAGGAAGTTGAGAGAATGAAGATGCAGAGAAGAGTGAAGTGGATATATATGTATTCAAAGTGCGGCTAGCACCTTAAAGAGGACGTGTCCTACTCCCTGAAGGGAGGAAAAAAGACGCTTAAAACCACTTCATGTTTCTTACCTCGCTGCGCATACATCACTTGTGCCCTCTTCCTCATCATCGCCTTTTTCCCCCGTTCATTTTTCAGTTCTCTCTTTATTTTACCTACTTTTCTTTACACCATTCCATCTATTCCAGGTACTAAAATAAACCTCATTCTCGTGAGCAAAACTCTAATGTTGTATATGCACTCAAAGGAAGATGGATATACATAAAGGGGAAAAAAAAGAAGAAGCAAATAGAAGAGAGTTTTAATTTAAATGTTTTGCGAGGAGAAAAAAAAGTCCATGTTATGATTTGTGTAATGCGTGTGCGTTGCTTTGTAAATACTGCTGTTATTTATTCCATCAGCGTTAATTCCACCAGAAAAAAATATGGTTTTTATAATTAAGGTGGAGTGACTAAAGCTATTATTTCATTAAGGGATCGAGTAAAATTTAATTCTCAACACAGTGAACAAATTTTTGTAACAAGTTGCAGTTTTTTATGAAAAAATAACTTCATGTTGTTCAGTGTCAAGAGTTTGAGGAATATTGGTGTCTTCTTAAAGAAAGTTTTTGATGAATCTGGGAAACTTCCACAATTTTCACCCACTATTTTTAATTCCTTAATTAAAAGCTTGATATGGAGCTGTTTCAATAAAATTATTTATGAAAAAGAAAAAAACGCAAAGTACGAAAAAATAAATAAGGCAACAGGATTGGTAAGAAACAACACAGTATCATGAGTTTGTTATGACTATCAAAGTGGATGGGAAACAGCTGGTGATAAATGCGTTAGAATTATATTTGATAATTTCGTCAAAGTATCAAAATTAATTGTCAGATTATGACATATACATACATTAATTTTAACGATATCATTATTCACAGTCTCTTGTTTTGGGAATCGAGATAGCTCACTATGAAATAACTGGTAAAATTTAATGGCCGAACATCTGCAGTGAAAGAGTGTGTGAGAGTAGTATAAAATCATAAATGAACGTTTGTACGTTTGTTGAATGTGATGACGTATCTATGCACGAGCATGTCTCTATACTGAATCAAATAAAATTTAGGCAACAGCCCACTGTTGCTGACAGTTTTTTATTGCGTTTGCACCACTGAATGGCAGGCGTACTCAGTATCTGTCATCAAAAACGAGGTAAATAAAAAACACAAGAATGTTTTACAAAATTTTATCACCTCGTATTTTGATTGATATCTACATAATAGACATCATACCACATCTATAATCATTTTTACCTCGTGTATCAATGTTAAAAATCGATAAATCTTCATTCCATTATATCTTCCGAAATGATGAACATTGAACCGCCATTCGTAAAAGTTTATTTGTAGGAGATAAAACGATTTTCTTCACTTGTAAAATTGAATCTTGATTTGGCAAATTGGCGCAAACGAAATCTGTTTATGACAATCAGCTGAAGAGCAGATTTTCCAACGATCATGTGCTACTGCAGCCACATTTGGTATTTACTTCGTATATTGAATAAAGCTCATGATAATATTTCTATTGGACATGAATAGCAGCAGGAAAGGTTCATCCACCTCAATCGTTTGGGAGACCTTTGAGAGTAGAGTGATCATTGATTCATCTGAAATAACACAATGATTTTGATTTTCCTAAACTCGACCTTAACGTTATAAAAATTAGCACATATGTATGGGACAACTGTGATGACGCTTATCACCTCCACATGATGGTGTGCTAGAGAATTGACAGGATCTCATAGTCATGCATGTGGTATCAGCTGATTCAAACGCAATCGGCGCATTAGTAATTATCGCGTCTCTGAAAGTACCTTCCTCAGGCATACATGTTCCTTTTCCTCTCTAGTCATGGACGAAAATAACAAGGAATGAGAGAAATCACGATAATTATTATTCAAAGTGGATCAGTATTTGTGGTAATGTAGGAAATAAGTGATAATCACAATATAATCAAATAAGTTCGTTGTTACACATTTCTCAAACATTCCAGGTAATGTCAATTCAACCAACTCGACACTTCCGGAGTTGAATAAATCGTGGCTTCGAAGTTTGTGCAATGAATTCATGACGATACCTTTTAAAGATTCACCTCTGTTTGCAGGTAAAAGAATGAAGATATTTATGTGTTCGTCCTAATAATTTGGAAATGAACTGACATGTAAAGCATTAAATAGACACAGTCTATTTGGTATTTAGAAATATCTAGAAGGATCATTCTCGTGACGAACATCATCTAGCACATCATCTGTGACGGCTATGCATTAAGGCAATTGATTCTATATCCAACAATACTACTGAGGAAATCGTGTTTGGTAGAACTACGTTTTGTGTTTTGTTACGATAATGATCTTTCGAATTATTTTGAACATGTTTTTACCCGTTTCATTGGAAGCTGAATGAATTTAAGACCAATATGTGGTAAGACACCTGTGCGAAAATAGCCGATCCCTGAAAAGATTTCCGGATGCAGAACATTTATATGACAGGAGGCAGCATCTACGCACTCAAAAAAATATTGGTCCCACTCTTCATGTATTTCGATGGTGCTGCTAGCACGGACACTAGCTGATCGCTGTAGTGATTTATGAACTTGTTCTCTTATCGATATGTCTAATGTTCCCATGATTTTTTTGTAACCATTGGTCAGGTTGAAGTTCTCAATGGTAATCCATCTGTCATAAACATTCAAACTAGCATCATTGACAAACTCATCAACTGTTTGGCAGGATGATTGAATATGTGAGAGTATGCTGCTCGGCGACTCAGATGATGACAAGAAGTTGTAATCTCTCAAGTGTAATTTTTTTGCGAACAACATCTTGGTTTTATCAGAAGCGCCAAAAGTCAAAGCAGCTAATGACATTGCAGCGCTGAATGGAGAAAAATGATGACTAACGTTTGGCTTCGCAGCAGCCACAGCCTAAAAATTTAATCCCAGTCAAATTCATGAAGAACTCATTCGCACTGTGCCATTTCAGATACTATAAATTTGCGATTGTCATGACGGAAATCAATGTAAGCAATAGCGGAAAAAATAGTTCGATAAAGATATGAAAAAGTATGGAAACCAATGGAGAATAGTAGAAAAGTTGTTTTGAATATTCTTCAGCGCAATATTCATAAATTTTTATCGACGTCACTGATAAAAAACTTCTGACCTGATTGTAATATCACAATTATGAGTATTTTACTTCTAGTTTTCTTTGATATATACAATACTGAAACCGGAAGGATCTACAGTTTAGATAGCTGATGGTAAACATTGCAACACGTACGTACTCAAAATTCTCAACACTTCTTTTGTATTCATTTGACAGGTATTATTGAATATTTCACATGAGCTGACGCATTTGAAAATGATAACAGAATGTAGAAATATCAATACAGATAAAAGTAGCTTGGACTTGAGGAAAAAATCAAACTTTTCTCAGAATATATTCATTGGATGAATTCAGATACGATATAGAGAGAACATTATATACAAAATTCGCCTGCAGTTATAAATTAAATAGCAAAGTGAAAGAATTCGTTGATGTTTTTTTGTCCTAGATAAATATTTCACCTGAATAAGTTCCATGCCAAATTGAAAAAGAGCATTATCCACATCGTCTTCAATACTGTGCGGCATCCCCATGTAGCAACTTCGGGTAATTTTCAATAGGTCCGTATGATTATCTGTCAAGTTTTTGATTCCCCCACGAATACTTTCGTTGACAATACATTCAATTAAGTGAAAGAAATTAATGTGATTTTCGCTCTGACTCAAATAACCATTTGCATACAGCGCAGGGTGTATATCACATTTTGATGTTAATTTATGTTCACAGTTAATAATGATGAAAAACGAAGAAATAGAAAAGAAAAAAATCAACACGTGAAACATTTTTCCAGACCTTTTACAACTAACGCGATTCAATGTATGTCACGACTGTACGTTGAATAGTTCTCCAACTCTTTTTATACTTCCCCCTCTTTTTAAGTGTTAACTTATGGCTTCGAACCAGACGCGCTCATAGTTCATATGAGGAGCCCACACGTACTAATTTATTGATTATAATGATGGATCACCGTTGCAACTGATAAGGGAAACGGGGTCAACGTCTATTTGATATTTTTCCATTACAAAAAATCGCATTTCCAATTGCGAATGATAAAAACTGAAATAAAAGTAAAACCTCTTCTACAAGTTTATACTGGAATATTCGACAAGCATTCACAATTGAACAATATCTTCTTTGTTGAAATACAAAACACGAATAACAGTTTAGGCATTACATCGGCTTAATGCAAAAATCCTAAAAGTCATTCGTACTACGACTCCATCAGTGCAATTAAATCAGACACTAATCGACACTTACCACCATTTCAATATTCCTTTATACCTCTAAAATTCTGAAATTTCAGTTTAGGTTTGAAACACAAAGGGTTAAGCGGAGTATTGTTCGCGGAGATGTGTTGTGTCGCACCCGAACTTCCCTTCTGGTTTGGGTTATTCAGTCGGTTGAGGGCGGACGTGAGGGAAACGGAAGGGAGTATTGAGTAAAGCAGGATAGGCGTAGTTAGATATATAGATATACGCTTTTAGCCCTGAACATTGGGAGAGAGCGTGTGGGCAACGGTACATTCCATCGCAGAGGGTGATTTCGACCACGGCCATTGCCAACTCACCTCTACCATCACCGCATGGTACACACAATGTTCGTCAAAGTGGGCGTGCGTCGCGTATCGTGCATAGACCCCCCAACCGGGAAAGTAATCGAGCATGCGCTCACGTTAGCGGAACCCATGATATCCTTGTGTACCCTTCGAATATCACTGACCAGAGATATCAAATGTTTGTCTAGGGGGTGTGCAATCCCACTGGGAAATTAATTTATTGTAAAATTCATTCATCCATTTCATTATTATATTTATTGATAATTTCTCCCTCTTGGATTGTGGTGGTGTGCCTTCATCATTTTAATATTTCAAAATGGAATTTTCAATTTTATGTTAATGATTCGGTTATTCCACTGATTCTTTTTAGTTTTTACATTTTTTTCACTTGCATCAGATTCGCTGTTTGAAATATAAACACCAATTTACTTTGGTATCACTTTCAATCGTACTGCAGTACGGAAAAAGATGAAAAAAATTTAATCGCTTCAAATTTCATATAAAAATTGCAGTGGATTATTATCACTCCTGTAACCTTATGCTTGAAGTTATGCGATATTCAATCATCGATTCTGTTGTAAAAATTCGCTAAGGCAACTGCTTGTAAGATCTGGCAGCATCATAATGGAAAATGAAACATTCGCAACATGAAATACATAAATAGAAATAATGAGACACGAAACAACTCTTGATTTTAATTTCACGTGCAATGTTGATAAGTAAATAAATTCATACGTTGGCGTGATAAATATTATGAAGCAATTTTTTCGTCTTGAACAATATCACATGATGGAATGGAGGATGAATGTATGTTTGAAGAGATGATGGAGAGGTCGAAGAGGATAAAAAGAATGTACTGGTGTACGATGGTGGTTTGCGATCACGCTCAGTACGCTTGAGCTTATGGATCACTGCCAGATCGCACCTAGCACCGCCCTATTTTCTCTCCCTCGCACCTAGAAATAAAACTCACCCTCTCTTATTCCATTGGCCAAGCTCACCGTGGCACTACGCGAGAGATAATCTCTCACATTACCCATAGCTCTCTTTCGTAGCTTTCTTGTGTGCCTTTCGTCACGCTTTACCTCGCATTCTTACCATATAACATTTTTCTTTTTTTCCTCTTTCACTATGAGAAATCCACCAAAATACACACATACACATACACATACACACACACACACACACACACACACACACACACACACACACACACACTTACCAGTACTTGTATATATTTATGTTTTTTCCGCGATTCAATATTTTTCTTCTCTCTACTTGAATTTTTATTTTTGTTTCAAGATTTTCCATTCGCGTTGGCAAACGCTGACTTTCATCTGTCACTCGACGTTTCAGTAGAAGAAAAACACTTAGCAAACGAATGAGAAAAAGGTTTTTATTTTTATTATTTTCATAACCATCATTATTATTATCTGCATTTACTTTTGTTTCCTTTTCGTATCGAGGATTGTATCTCACAACGTGTGCAAAACTTCTGCCGAATATATCACGATTATAAATCAATGTGAACTATTTCAATTGTGGGAAAGTTCCAAAAATGAATTTCAATGTAATTTCGGCTTCTCATATGATGTAATGACAGAAGGAAACGGAAATCAACAGAATTTAGTTGAATCAACAAATTCTTTTCTTCCTCCATACAAGAATAAGTTATAAAAGTTTAGCATACATACATGAATATATTCATCTATGTAGACACAGGAAGGTGAATAAAGTAGGAGCATGCACAACATAAATAGTCCAATCACAATGAGCTTAACGTCATAAGCTCACTTCGGCTTCTACAACAGTCTCACCCACTCTGTACCATCGTTCAGTCATACTTTCACTAACGTTCCATTTTCTTTTCTTTTTTTTTGCTTCCATTTCCCCTCCCGAACTTCGTTTCCCTCAACTTTACTCGTTTTACTTCGCTATCCCCTTATTGAAATATTTAATATTTTTAATAGAAAGACGATTTTCAAGAGGGGTATGACTGCCGGTGACACGGCGAGGAGAGGGACGAGGAACGCGAGTGATAGGGAGAATGCACAGGGGTGGAAAAGGGAAGTTTCACAGAAGCCAGTGAAGAGCGAAGCACGGGGAAAATGTTCCAGGCAATTCCCAGGACAGCTAAAAGAAAGTTATTCTTGTGAATTATTGCGCCTCGATGTCTTCTGCTTTTTCTTCCTCACTACCACACTCTTTTCTTACTTTTTTTCACAGTATATGGTATACATACACGTGAGTTTTTGTTAGATTTCTGCAATTATTTCGCGTAATGGACGTTTCATTTCCCGTACAAATCGCCCCTCGTGTATATCTTTCCCCGCTGTATTTTTCATTCTATTTTTTCTCCCATTCATTTTTTATTCTACATTTATTTTTGTTGTGATCCTTTTTTCCTTTCAATTGTGGTTGGAATTATTCACAGTTTGTTATTGTTATTCAAATGGTTGCTTGGTGAATGTTTCAACTGCAAATTTCAAGCGTATCACAATTCAATGTGAGATACCTTTTTTTTTTCGTTTTTTAATATAAATATTGGACTCTGTTTATTCATCATTTTATTATTTGATTTGGGTGTATGAACTGAGTTAGTTTTACGTGGTTGAATGAATTTCACAATGATGAAATATACGTCAATATCGACGTAAATTATTTGACAATTTGTGTCACAAAAAAAAAAAAATAACATTCATCGAACGTTTTAATATTTCATTTCACTGGGAAGCTTTAAAATTCATTTTTATATCTGTATCATTTTTATTTTTCTCACTCGTGTACATCGGAAAAAAAAAATAATAAAAAAGAACACGAGGAGTATTAAAACCCATAGAATTTATTCATAGTGAATTTTCATGATCGCCATATAAAATGAACATTTCATATTATAATAATTCATACATAAATAGAATATGACACGACTGAAGCGGCCTCCTTGAACAGTCATCAACCAATCACCAACTAAAAAATACTTCCTCACCGATATTAAAATGAATTCACCAGTTCTTTCAAATTAAAAGTTTCGAGTATAAAGTAAAAAGTGAAAGAAAAAATTTACAAGATTTTATGATGCACTTGTAAGTGAATTATTTTCAAGATACTTTTCCAATATTTCATTTATCAAAATTTCGTACACAATGAAGTATACATAAATCCTCTAACGAACACTATCTCTAAAACTGATTTAAATTCAAAAATGATAAATAATCCTCCATGAATACATAAACAACAAAATTTCACGTGCACTAAATTCCCATCTCCATTCCTCATTCCCACTTAACCAACATCCATAACTGCACCACAATTACGTCCACAATTAGTCAAAATTCTGCAATATGTACAACCCTTTTCGTATCATCCATGAAATTCCAAAACCCCTGATCAATACCTGACTTGATGCATCAAATATTTCGCCCTCAATTTATCATCATCATTTCTCATAATTTTGTTACAACACAATAATAATAATAATTATATGCAGACTTATATATATAGATTTCTTCTCTTTCAATAAAACTGAGAGACGGGAGTTTACAGTTATCTCATTTTAACTTTGCAATAGGATGAGAATGAGAATACGGAGAGATTCAAGTCACTATACATACATACACCTCTATACTGTCAGAGGTTTACAGTGAGTTCAACTTATAAATTACGTTTTGTACTGCGGCATAACGGGCTGGCTCCGTCGGTATATTCTCCGTGCGCTTCGGGGATTACACGAGGGGTGAGTAACTGTCTGCTATCCGAACACGAAGCTTCGTCTCACTCGTTTATTCTCTCTATCTTACTCTCACTTTCTCAGTATCCATCTCACGCTTCTTCGTCTACATGTCGCATGCGCTCACTTTCTTACTTTCTATTCTTCCCATTCTTATTTTTTCTTTCATTCTTTATCATCCACTTCAACCCTACCGCGAGCCTCTCAATACTGATGTACTCTCAGACAGGTCTAGATTCGTTGTAAAAAGTGAGTTCCGTTTCACCATTACCAACTGCATCACGATTTTTCACTATTACCAGAATGTACAAAGCGATTTCGATGCGGTTCTTCGAGATTTTTATTCACTTTCTTCTACCACAAACGAATTATAGTCTATGCAAATATTTCATTCTTAAATCAAATTTATCTGCTTTTACGTACGTGTATACTTGTGCACTTTCGCAAAGGTGGTTCAAATCGAGCGTGAAATTATTTTTTTTTTCCACGTTCCACAAATTATTGACGTTATTTATATTTATTTATTTATATACGCCAGCGAGTGGAATTTATTCTATATTCAATGTGGATGAAATTTATACAGTTCAATGTAATTTAGTGACAAAATAAATAAGAAATGGGAACAGGTAAAAGAGGGAAAAAAAATATATTAATAAATAAAGAATGAATAAATAAAAATGGGATGAAGGAACGTGAATGATATCGTCGCTAGCGTCAACCTTTTTTATTCGCGTTTCCTTCCATACATCCATGTGACATTAGCATATAAATACAATTCTAACACCCAACGTTGGAAAAAGTTTAGTTGAGAGCGAAGGCACTTACCTCCAACTTAAATTTGGATAGTTAAAAGGTGTTGCGAATTTTCTCTTCTCCCTTACCCCCATGTTATCAACCTTTACCTTTTCATACCAAGCTCCGTATCAAGTTCATTTTCAACTAGGTCTCATTCACCTGACATGTTGTGCCCGTTACAACACCACTTTTTTATCCAACCGCCTACATTCTCATTCGTTTTTTCATCATACCTGCAACATACATCGACGCGCACTTTTTCGTTTCACGCGTAAACGAGAAAAATTCGTTTGCACACTTTTCTTTCGCAACACATACATACAGTGATGTACGTGTATGTGTGTCTGTATGTTTAAAGTAGGGAGAAAGATAAATTTTTTAAATCCCTTAGGTACTGGGATGGAACGTGATCCAAAATATCTCCAGGGCTTATGGACGACATGGTGTTTTTTATGAGTTATGTCGACATCATATTCTTTTTTGACCTTGGTGATTTTTCATGCACATGGTGACAATTTTTCTTTCATTTTATATGCTTGTTTTCGTTTTTCCCCCGTTTTTTTTTTTTTTCATTCGCGGGTACAGTTGTGCGTTGATGGTTGTTTTTTTCAATTTCCTCATTTTCTTTTCGCGAAATGTATTTTTAAATAAAAATGCAGAGCATTTATTTTTATAAACAATTTTTTTTTCAACAGCGGAACATCAGAAACGCCAATGTTATAGGAACAATTGTTGCTCCACAATTCATGAAAAATAACAACTTTCACTGATGCACAAATTGATTTTGTTCGCATCATGTTATTTGATATGCGTTCAGCTCAACAATTTCATGATAAAGAATTTTGTATCAATTGTGAATAAAAATTTGTGATTCGTGACAAGAATAATCAGGACAGCACAAACGGAAATATCGAAAATTCTCGTATTGAATATCGTTACATGATCGTGGGTGTAGACCGATGCAGACGCTGGACATAACAGTATCAAGAGAGAAATTTTGGGCAATAGGAGATAGAGGTTGGGTTGATCCGGAATTTACATCCGTTTCCGGTTGGTACAACAATCGACGCGGATGTGCATCCGGGAAAACCCGACTAATTAACCATGTCCACGTCATGGCAGTACGATCGCGGTTTATCGATTGAAAACGATTGCAATCGAGCCTATGTATTCATTTATACTGACAGATATATGTAGAGCGTAATGAAATACATTGAGTTCACTGTTTCAGATAGTCTCATAAACATATTTGATTTGATTTGCGAATAATCATGAGTGAATTATTGCAAATGCACATGTGCATATATCATACACGTTCATGACTTTATGAATATTTCTCTCTCAATTCATCCCACTGAAATTCCGCATTGCTGCTTTTAATCAATTTCACGTATTTTATTATCATTGAGAAATCATAATCGGCTCAATTCCCAAATTTATCAAGCATTGTCTACATAAAAATTTTTTTTTGCCAATCAAATTTCAAATTGAAAATTATTCAACAAAATCTGCGATTTTCTTCTCTATATTTTCTCATTTCATTCCAGTTATATGAAAATTTTAAAATTGTCATTGAGGAGTTGATGAATAGCGATCGAGTTTAAAGGAATTATTTGAATTTTCTACGTTTTCATTTGGTATGATATTCATTTGGAAAATCTATTTCTCAAATGTCTATATGAGAATACTCACTTGAACGGAAATGGAATAGTCGAATAAATGATCATCGTGAATAATTACTTTCACCGATTGCCTGTCAGTTGCAGCTACGACTTAATTCCAAACTCGATTCAACAAAAAAATTGCTGACCGCTTGCTCAACACAACCGCTATTGATGATAATGTTGAACAATATTCGTGGAACATTGACGTTGGTTTGGATCAACAACATCAGCAATTAAATAAACATCCAGTTTGTATTTATCACAGGATGCACTTCGGGTAATTGTCAACGATGTATTCAAAATACACATCTGTCGTTGACAATGAGAGCGTACTGCATTATCAACTGGGATACTTGAATTGATGTTTCTATGAATCTGAATTTCTGTTTAATTGAAAATGTATAATCACTTTGGGAGAATAAATGTGAAGATCTTGAAGTATTTTCGGTAAATCACAATACAAACTTTGATAAAATTCTGTCGAGTATGGACAATGTCATAACATCAATGGAAATATTTTTTTTACTTCAGGATATTCATTCAGAAATTCTATGAATAAAAAATATTCGCCATTTCTTATGTGAAATATAAAATAACAAGAATGACATTTTATGGAGGAACTTTTTCACCTATAAATGTTTTACTGGAACAGAAAAGAAGAAAATTCCACCGGATACATATTGTTACGATTTGGATAACTATTCGAAAATTTATATCCACATGCACCTCGTATACTGGGTACGGAGATCTTGGTATTCTGTGTGTTATTTATACGGTAAGAAAAATTGAAAGAAAAAAAAACCACGAGTGGTGGAGTTCCGTCGATAATATCAAGAATGTGCGAGTTCAGAGTTTTGAATCGACAGTGAAGTTCAAGTAAGGTAAATGAATGATGAATAATAAATAACCACGAGTCGTGAGCAAAAATCGCGAAATAAAAAGTCAATTTTCCTTTAATTCTCATCATTGATGTAATGCTATGAATTATTGAGGAAATGAATATGATGATTAAAATTTTTTAGATTAAAACAATAACACAAACGAATTATCCAGTCAAAATAAAGTCCAGCCAAATCAGTATTCAGGAAAATTAATGTTTCTCTCATGAATCAGCAGATTTTTTCGTCGTTCACAGGCATTTTATCAATAATTTCTATTTCCATGCACTGTCAAATTCAAATCGATGATGATATCAACCTCAACATTTTAACTGACAGATAATCAACTGTTTACTGTCACAAATGGATCTGTGGATATCAATTACGTCAATTTTTACAAAGCTTAAAAATTCGTTTTGATCTCCCTATAAAATAAAACAGAAAAAATTTTTTTGTTAAACATTCCATCAACATTTCCTGACAGTGAAGAAATTCTACCAATATTCAAGCTTATTGCACATACATAGAGTTCTTTGTGAATATGTTTGTACATTAAAAGAGCGAAAAAGCACAGAAAACCCAGATGTCGAATACATCCTGAAGTCATAGAGAAAAATATCGTATACCAACATAAAGCGGTTTGTAGATGCAAGTAACCATATATGTTTGTTTATTACGGTAGATAAAATTTCAAAAAGCACGTTTTGTATTCATTTCAATGGCAAAGCTCATTTGGAATGTCTCAGTGATATTCAATGTATGTCCACCATCATTATGATTATTTTAATTAATATATCTTGAATGAATATGAGTGAACCTACACAAACTCGTCTCTTTCAAAGCTCTCATATGATTTTCTCCATGAGAATTTGATATCTTCAACATTGTTTAGAATTTTCAAACGAAGAATCATCGCGATTTCATCTTCAGATTAATTAATTCATAAAAACTTGGAATATCCAATGCCAAACATTCTGCAATGAAATTTTGTTTCCAACTTTCTTTTGGTCAGACTAATCTGGATATTCGCAAGAAATAAATGCAAAAAATTAAAATGTCTGTAGTGGAATGAGAAAACTGGATTGGAAAAGAATGTTGTCACGTTTCGAGAGTTTACCACGAAGGGTGAATGGGTCTATAGAATGACTAATAATTCACCAGCAGAGCCTCTACATTCTGATTCAGATATCAGTTATATACACACAAATCTGAAAATAAAAGTCTGAATACGTTTCTCCCTTCCATTTTTATTCTATTCCTTCTTCATGCATTCCTTGTTCTTTCATTTTCCCTTGGGAAGTGGAAGAGGAAGATGTAGCAGCATTGGGTGGGGCTGAGAGAGAAAGAGAAGGGACAATTTATTATTTACTTTTTTTTTTTTCCCCGACAGATCCCAGGTGCCGGTTGGCTTTAATAGTGACACCAATGGAGCCTATGTGGAGTGAAATTGCTGTTTTATTGGACGAATTAAGAGGCCTACGCGCGTTGTCCCGATTTATACACCATTCCCTCTTCAACTCGAGGGAGAAATTGAACAAGAGGAAGGGAGATAGAAAGAAGCTGTTGGGGAATGAGGAGATGATACCAGACAAGACAGACGTGGAATTTTTACTAGATTGCCAACAATGAAAATAATATCATTACATTTATGTATATGGGAATACACATTTTTTCCTTCATCCATAAATCAGTTGTGGAATGAATTCATATTTTTATCCAACGTTATTCATCCTCATTTTTCTTCCACATTCTTTCTCCATCGTATAAAAACCGAAATATTTGCCGTTGATATTTATTATTTAGCCGACTCATCAAAATTTTCAATTTTTTCTCATAAATATCAACATTCTGAAAGAATTTTGAGTTTCACACTATTTTTTTGTGAATATGAATATATTTTTTTTTTCTAATCTTTATTTATTCGTCATATTTTCTATCACGCCCCTCAATGAAACTTCTTTACTATAGTCAGCATAAAGCGCTCATGCAACATTCAATGTTGTGCATCAATTTTTCAAATTTATTGAGCCTTCTCAATTTGAAAATCACTTCACAAAATTCATTGTGACATTGATTAGTAACTTTCAACTTCATCCCATTTCCCTACATCATCCGCTCAAGTTATTCAGCGGATCAATATCAATTAAGTCTCAATTATCTTGAATGGTAATTGAAACTATTTTCAGATGTTGAACTAATTCCATCGCAGAAATAGAAAGCGAACGATAAGTAAATCATAAATTTTCAAATTTTGTCTCTATTCATATTAGTCACTCACGGAATGTTGATAATTCTTTTTTTTTGGATAGACCAACGTACCTGCAACAAACAAGAGGAAAATTGGCAAATTAATATTCGTGTTTGAATGAACGATTGGAAATTTCAGTGAAAATTAATTAAAAGTAATTAGTTACATACCATCTAAAAATTTTACAACAATAAATCTTAAGTGCATAAGCTAACGGGATATCATATTATACATTGCTGAGTGTATAAAAAGTGAGAAATTGTTCAAGAAACGGATGGAGACAGGAACAAAGACGAGGAAAGAGTAAAAGTGTTGAAGGGAAAGAGAACGTGAGTTGCAGTAGAAGAGAATTAAAAAAGGAAAATAGTAAGATGTTGAATAAGTAAAGGCAAAAAAGATGACAAAGAGTATGGTGCTTTTAAGTTAAACAAACGGTCTTAAATTTCCTTAACAGTAGCCAGTTAATTATTTTTCCTGGTAGAAACGTGATATTCAACGTCGTTCAGATTTCGCAAAGCGTCATGAGGAATGATAAAAATATAAGAATTCTCATAGTGATGGCTGACAAATTAAAATTCACATCACTATAAAACGTAAAAAAAAATTCGGGAGATTTGTCTAAATGACCAATGACACCTGTCATTCCAGTTCATCAAATTCATCAAAAACTTCAACGATTTAATCATGCGAAATTGACAGATTATCAATTACCTCAATGTCCAACTTTCATTTCCACTTTTCATCCCCTTCTCAATTATCTTCACATTATCATTATCACCACCATAAAATCCTGCCACCCATTCTCAACCTCATTTCACTCCATTCTTTCCTTAGTATCCCCAGTTCCAATCCACCTTCAGTGCAACACACTTTACCAATTGGTGAATCAATAAAATAAAACACAAAAATCAAAATGAAAAATATGTCAACAGAAAAAGGAACAATTTTCATTGTCGACATGGTCACATGTGAGAAAAGAATACGTATAAAAGAAATTGACACATCAAAACGATGCAACAGTACGAATGTAACTGCAAGCATGAGAGAGTGGCATTGCTTGTTAGCCAGAGAGACATTGGCGAATGTGTGTACTTTTATCTGGAAAAGTGGCCGTCGGTGATTAAAAAGTTTCATTACCGTTGGCGTCAGTTTCGTTCCGGCCGAGAAAATAGAATACAATTCTCCAATCCGGTCAATCTCGTTTGGTGGTAAAAAAAAAAGAGAAAATTTTCCCCCTCAATTTTTTTTTCCTTTATTTTTTCCATCTTCTTCTTCAACTGAACTTCTATCACCAATCCAAACGACTGGTGATATACAGTAATGCACACACGCTCACACATACACTTTGGTTCGTCGTCTTTCCAAATGTACCATCTCACTTCTTTATGTATGGCGCCTGCACCAAGAGTCGTTTCAGGACTCGTCGAAGCCAGTTGCTCGTTCACCGATTGGTATGCTCGCAACTATCTATACACATATATATGAAAATACCTCTTTATATACATATATACATGTGTCTATCTATATATACATGATATATAAACATATATATTGCTATACAGTACACAGCACTCGGATTTTCGTTCTACTCTCGCCAGCCTGCCAACTGCAAGAGGTATGGAGAGAGATTGCGGATGCCATGGGGTCACGGAATAAAAAATGAATGGATTCGCAGGAGGAAACGTCCAACTTATCAATGTACACGCTCGCTCACAGCCATCAAAAAAGCTAAATGCACAAAAACCAATGGAACGACGTATAATGATAATGCATGTTGATGATGATGATGAAAATGTACATTTGGCGAGAGTGTAAAAAAAAAATTGACGCAAGTGTTTTATTTATTAACAACAACACTGACAATCTCATACCCAAATAATTTATTCTTCTTCATATTAACAAAGTGTGAAGTCTGGTAAGACGGTGGTGTGATAAATTAGAGAAGTTAATGAAATATTTTAATGTGAATTGAATAATAAAATGAAATTGTCAACCGGATGTTACACGTGTGAACGAATATGTTAGATGTGATATAATCTTGTGAGAAATTGATCAGGAACAATCGACAATTCAATGAAGGTAGATAAGATACAAATATTGACTTCCTACCCTCCTGAAAACGGTTTATTGAAGAATAATGGTATCAGCTGATACCATAGAAGAGGGAAGTGAAAAAAAAAGAAGAGAAAAATGAATGATGGGAGCATAAAAGAAGCAAACAGAGTCAGATAACTTATTTAGCATCAAAAGATGGGAAGTATTTTTACGAGCTCTCGTGTGACACATCTAAAGCAGGTGTTGCTTTGCAGAGAATGTGTGGGTGGTGTCTAAACGCAATTACAAGAAAAGAAAGCAAATAGTGAAATGAAACAAGTAAGAGTGGAGGAAAAAGAAAGAAACTAAATAGAATAAAAAGAAGAACGTTGAGAATGAAAATGTTGGATACAACAATGCGGGTGCTTCGAAGTCCACCACGACTGCAGAACAATGCGGCGAGCCGACTCGAATGAGGCGTGTTATATAAAATGGGAGTAGGGCGTTGCACACACGTACAACACACTCATACATGTGTATATTGATATATGTGCAGAGTGAGAAAGGCTTGCGCGTGAAGAAACGATTAGTCTTCATTCACACGTTCATCTTCTCTTGCCGCTCACTTCTCGCTTATTCGTCTACACTCAACACCATTCGCTCGTACAACTCTGGCGACAGTGCTTGGCATTGTCCGTTTATTATCACATGAAACAACTCACAATGTACATGAGAATAAAAATGTATAGATGTATTTGTATACATGTAAATTGTAAATAACTATCCTTTCGTCACACTCAAGGAAATAACACGCTCAATTTTAATCGCACATATATAATTCAGACTTTTGTTATTGAGTTAAACTGAGAGAAACGGAAAGTTTTACAGCGTTAATTGTAAATTAGAATTTCAAACAATGAGAAGCAATTAATATTAATTAGTATGGTGGAAAAATTCGTTGTGATTCTTAACGTAATTCGTTATCACTGCAGTTGTGAGAATTGAGTTTTAGTTACGGGTGAAGCAAATAGCTTGAAAAATTACTGGTAACACTTCAATATAAAGCATAGAGAGGTTTAACTCTTTTGATTTTGTCGATTAACGACGAATTCTCATAAATTATCGAATTAATGAATTTGTTGTAGTTAATTACAAACCAAACTTCAGGCCGAACAAAATTAGTCGCAATCAACTGGCTATCATGAACATTGATCTCAAACAGAATTTATATCTGACTAATTCTTCGATTTTTCACACTCAATGAGTTGAATATTCATCGGCTCTTTAGCTATTTTGCTAACTGAATCCCTGCCGCTTCGATCATCTATAATTTTGTTTTCAAAACATACACAACTTGTCATGTAATCACATTCGAATCACCAATTAAACATTCCACTCAAAGTTTCGAAAAATATTCAAGCATAAAAATTTATTTCCCCTTCAGATTTGCTATTTTCTTTTTCTTCAGCTGTTTCATTCTTTATTTTTTATTGCAAATAACAAAAGTGACTCGATGGCGAGGCGAGGAAAATAAATATTTGAACGAGAAGCTTGTAGAATAAATTGAAAAAAAAAGAGTAAAATACAGGAAAAAAAAAAGAGAGAGAAAGAGTATAAAAGAACGTGATCGAGTATCTCCACCGAGCCACGAAGGAAGACACGATTTTATGGGATTCAATGATCCGACCACCTGGGTGCATTCGAGAGAGACCATTTCTCTACTCTTGCTCTTTTCCCTCGCCCTTTTCTGTATCAGTAGAGAATACCCAAAGAGAAGTGTATGTATGAGAGAGCAAGGACAACCCTCATGTATTGGCATCGGTCACGAAGTTAAGAGGCAAAAGAAACGAAGAAAAAATAGATGAATGAGATAAAAAAAAATGTAAGAGAAAGATAAACGCAAAGTTGAGACGAAGAGAGACTGTATATTAGTCTATACATGTAAGAGAATAGACCCTCAGGCCTCTTAATCTCTGACTGGATGCACTGCCGCACTCTTATTTCTTCATTTGGGGTTCATACACTTGAAGGGGAAGAATGCCACGTGAGTATATACATATTGTGGTGGTTTATAAATATACAGCATGAAATATTTTGTCGGCAGACGTAAGATACATTCACGTACTTAAATGATTGTTAGCTGCTGGCAGAAAAATTGAAACAAGAAGTTCAGACGGATTTTTGACTTATTCCTTGATTTTAGTCAATTCAAATTTTCATGATGTGTTGATATGAAAGTGACCAGGAACTGTTTGATATTTGTCTTTTGTCAATCTATTTCGAATATCAAATTTTAAAAAATATCAAACCAATGCGTAGCGCTTTTAGCTAAGTTTTTTCTAGTCCGAGTTCTAGTATAATGAGCAGCCACTCAGAAAAACTAGTCAGCGATAACCGACTATATTGTTCCAGGTCATTATTCCATTGTTGCTCTTGAACAAATATCTCTTCCCATGATTACATGATCTACAATGAAAATGAGATGAAATATCCATCATAGTATTCAATTTGATACATTTCATAATGAAAGGGAGAAAAAATATGAAGATAAAACATAAAAGCTACGAAATTACTCGAGTTATAAATGATAAAATAATACTCCAACGTCATTTCTCTTTTAACAGAGGATAATAAACTGAAGACTCGTTTTTAATCACTTGGCTATAATTTTTTTTTCATAACTTTTTTCAGTCCTAAGGGAGTGTAATGAAGTGCCGAATGGTCGATGGTCTGTTGTTGATGGACGCTGAATATACAGGGATATATACGCATGAGTATGTATGAATGGTGTTTCATATTTTCGAGAACCCACTTCGCCGGTATTTCCATCCCCTGACCGACCACTCCCGTATCGGCCACTCAACGCGTTATGCCCCCCGGGAAGGGCGGTAAACAACACACATACAAGTTCAGTTAGTAGTATCACGCACACTACCCCATGCACACACGAATAATGCGAAAGGGCGGTGGTGCTTTAGGGGATGTGAGGGAGGAATGAGGTGGAAGCGTTCCCCAGACCAGAAATTAAGGGTCTATTCACTGAAAATCACGAATTGCCGCGAGCAAATCGTGGTCAGCATCTATTTACTTTCTTGCTTTAATATATTTTTAATATCTAATTTCATATTAATTTTTTTTTCTCTCCCCTAATTTAATTGAGTTCAGAAGAATATTTATGATTAGTTATTCGCGTGCGAATTATTTACACGGCAGAGAGCCAATCATATCATTATTCATGTGTGTACTCGGAAGAGATTTTTTATTACCGACTGATATCAGAAAATTACTAATGGAGTGGAAGTAATGATTGGACTTGGATAGATGGCAGTTATTACATTTGATTAGTTTAAAAAAATAATCGAAATATTCAATGAAATGACTCACAAACGTTAAGTGTGTTAAACTATCTTGTCTTACCCGACTCGTATTTAGACGATGATAATTTTGTGATTTACACAACTATGATTTTTTATGATTCATATCTTTTTTTGTTTACCCATAAAGCTTCAAGCATTGGGCTAAAATAGCAGGGGTGACGACGAAAAAGGGTTACACATGACATATTTTATGCTGTATATATCCACACATAAATGCATAAAACGAGCGGGTGTATGTGCGATAAGGAATGTGTGATTTGATTACAAATGGGGTGAGTGAATAATTCCCACCTAGCCTGTACTTTTCGCGCACCAAACGATCAAATTTTGTTTTATTTTTAACCATTCAAATTTTTTTCATTTATTATTATTTATAATAATGTATTCTGACTGTCCGTATTAAGGTCCAGTGCATAATCCATTGTTAACAATGCATGGTTATTAATCTGTAAATGGAAGGGATTATGCAGGGTATATAAATGTTGCTTTTATATATATTCTCACGTACTACACAAAACAATAGAGAATAAAAACATTTTTAGAGCTTGTGGTGAATTCAATGAGTGTAAATCGTGACCATCGAATTATCCTTTTTGTGTATTTACACAACAGGTACTTCAAAAGGTGCAGCTTTTTTAAGAGAATTATTTCCGGTTAAATACGTAAAAAAAGGCAAATATTGATGGAATTTTTGAGGTTTTATTCGCACCCAGTTTAATCACTCACAAACAACGAAAAATATCAAAAATCTAAGGAAGTGCAATAAACTCGGCCAAAAATTCCCCATAAAAATTGTTTATCATGAAATAATTCCGCGCACATTGCGCGTACTGACTTGAAAGAAATAATTGAACGCAGGTGTATTGGAAAAATCTACAAGTCAAGGTGCTAAGAACGTTCGTGGAAATATTACAGTCCTTTTACTCTGGTTAGTGTATAAATACGACGAAGTAAAACGAAAAAACAATGAAGCAAAATACTGTGTGCATGTATTTACGATGTTGAAACAGTATTACGTTAAACAGGTGGCCATAAGCCCATTAGTCGTATCACTTTGCACACGTTGCATCTGTACATTATATATATATA